>APFE030359567.1:55530-66224 GCA_000404065.3 Pinus taeda
ATGAAATGAAGTATTATTTCCGCTGCATCTTTGTGTATATGGTTATCTCTGCAATTTGTTGCGTTCCTGTTTAAGTCTGGATCATCCAAGTTGGAGCTTGGAAACTAATTGCAACTAATAGAGTCTCCATCGTATAAGCCAACTAGCTTATCCCACATTTCTTTAGCAGAATTACAGTTCATGACTTTTGTAAACTTGGAATTAGTGATTCCACTAGTGATGGAGTTCAATGCCTTTGCATTTGTAATATATGCTTTCCTCTCGTCTTGATCTATTGGAAGAGTGGTAGGCATATGGTACTCATTTTGAACAAAATACGAGACTTCAGGTCCAAGGGACATTAAGTAATAGGACATTCTTTTTTTCTAGAAACCAAAGTTAGTTACATCGAACAGAGGAGGTCTTCCTGATGCTTCATGATTTCTCATCATGGTTGTGGATCCTTCTTCAAGTTGTTAGGCTAGTATGAAGAAGCCTGCTCTGATACCAATTGTTGGAAATACTGAGGGGGGGGTGAATCAATATTTCTTTTTTTGTTGTTGTTATTGTTATCACCAAAAGCACATATTGATATAAGATATGATATATATTATATATTATATATATTATATATATATATATATTATATATATATAGTATTTATTTCATTGCACTATTTTTTTTTGTTAATAAGCATTAATCCAGCTTCTATTTTCTTTGTTCCATATATACATATATGTGTGTGTGTGTGTGTGGTGTGTGTGTGTTTGGTAACAATAATAAACAACAACCAAAAGAAATAATTGATTCCACCCCCCCCCCCTCTCAGTATTTCCACAATTGGTATCCAGAGCAAGCTTCTTCATATGCGACAGCTTGAAGAAGGAACTGCAACCCATGATGAGAAATCAACGAAGCATCAGGAAAGACTCCTCCGTATGAAGAAGCCTGCTCTGATACCAATTGTTGGAAATACTGGAAAAAGGGGGGGGGAGTTTTGGAATTTATCAATATTTCTTTTTTTGTTGTTGTTATGTTGTTAGCAAAAGCACATATATATATATATTATAATATATATATTATATATAATATATAATATATATATTAATAATATATATATATATATAGTTTATATATATATATATATATATATTGGTTTATTTATTTCATTGGCACTATTTTTGTTAATAAAACTTAAACTCCAGCTATCTATTTCTTTGTTCATATATAATATATGTGTGTGTGGTGTTGTGGGTGTGTGCTTTTTTGTACAATAATACACAACAAAAAAAAGAATATTGATTAACCCCCCCCCCCTCTCAGTATTTCCAACAATTGGTATCAGAGCAGGCTTCTTCATACTAGCCTGACAGCTTGAAGAAGGATCTGCAACCATGATGAGAAATCACAAAGCATCAAGAAGACCTCCTCTGTTCGATGGCACTAACTTTGGTTTCTAGAAAAAAAGAATGTCCTATTACTTAATGTCCCTTGGACCTGAAGTCTCACATTTTGTTCGAAATGAGTACCATATGCCTACCACTCTTCCAACAGATCAAGATGAGAGGAAAGCCTACATTGCAAATACAAAGACCTTGAACTCCATCACTAGTGGAATCACTGATTCCAAGTTTACAAAAGTCATGAACTGTAATTCTGCCAAAGAAACGTGGGATAAGCTAGTTGGCTTATACGATGGAGACTCAAAAGTCAAGAAGACAAAGCTTCAAACTCACAGAAGACAATTTGAAAGTCTGAGGATGGAAGGTGAAGAAGATATTGCAACATACCTCCTTCGAGTAGCTGAAGTGGTCAACTCCCTTAAAGGATTGGACAAAAAATTTAAGAAAGTACCATTGTTCAAAAGGTATTAAGATCTCTTCCAGACAGATTTGACTCCAAAATAAGCGTTATAGAAGAAGCAAAGGATCTAGATACCCTCAAGATGGATGAACTCCATGGAATCCTCACTGCCTATGAGATGAGGAAAGGTGTCCCAAGCTCCAAAGATGCAGCATTCAAGGCTTCAAAGTCAAAGAAGGGGAAAGAAAGGAATGATTGTAGTGATGAGTCCGATGTGGAATCTAAATTGGCTCAATTTGTACAAAAGCTGAAGAAAGGATATAAGCTTAAAGGCAAGTACCCTCTTATCTATTTTAAGTGTGGAAAAATAGGTCATTATGCAGCAAAATGTCCTCATAAACATGATAGTGATGATGAAGAAAATTCTAAAAGAATGGCACACAAAAAGAAAGGGTTCAATAAGAAGAACTTCTTCTATAAGAAAGATGACTTTGATGAGGACGAGTTTATGGTCATCAAAAATAAATTAGATGAGGAAAGTGGCCATGATGAAAGGCAAGAAACATTATTCATGGCATTCACTAATGATGATGACTCAGGGCTGGAAGGAAATGTAGATGAACTATTAATAAGTGCCATTGAAGAAAATGAGATACTACAGAATAAAATAATTTCTCACAAAGTGGAAAATGAGGAAACAAGAAGGAGAGAAGATCTCTTTGAAGCAAAGCTAAAAGAAAAAGAAGAGACTTGCGAAGAACGTGAAGCCAAAATAGTGTCTCTGAGAAAGGAGTTGGAGCAAATTAAAAAGGGTTGTAAAAGCTCTCAAATACTTGAGACTATTCTAAAAAGTCAAAAACCTCAACATGACAAGTCTGGAAATGGTTTCAAAGGAGAATCTTCAGGCACTAAGAATAGTGTGAAAATTTATGTCGATGCACTTTCATGCAATCCAAAAGAAGAAAAAGTATGTTATCAAAAGTGCATCCCAGATCCAAAGAATGAAGAGAGAATTACTCCAAAGAAGAATGTGGAGCTGAATCATGGATACTACAGCAAATACAAACCTCTATTCCAATAAGGGCCCATCTCAAATCCAAAGAATGAGGCAAGAGTAATTCCTAGGAAGGAAATCGACTCAAACCGTGGTTGCTTCAATAGCTACAAAACCATCTTTCTTGGACATTGTTTTCACTGTAAAACTTCGGTCATCAAGCCAGACATTGCATGGCTCACAAAAGTGAAACGCCAAAGCTAAAGGACCAAATAATCAATTCATATGCCCCCAAAAGGCAGGGAAAAATCAAAACCTTCAATTCATTTGATCCCTTGACCAAATTTGATCTGATTTCCTCATTCTGCAACAATAATGGACACTATGAACAAGATTGCCCGCTCAAAGGAAGAAAGACGAGTAGTAAGAATTTCAACATAGATAAATGTGGTCTGGCTCTATATGCTCAAAATAATGGAAATCATTGGTTTGTGGACAGTGGGTGCTCCAGACACATGAGAGGAGACAAAAGGAAGTTTGTCTTATTGAGAAAAAAGGAAGGGAATGTGTCCTTTAGAAGTGGATCTGGAAGAATTTTGAGAAAAGGAATTGTTACTCTAATCAATGGAAAAGGAAAAGCTCAATATGCTCTGCTAGTATACGGGCTCAAACACAATCTCCTGAGTGTCAGCCAAATATGTGATGAAGGACATAAGGTTGTCTTCAGCACCAAAGAATGTGAAATAAGGAACTCTTCCTCAAGGGAACTTGTGGCAAAAGGGGTTAGAACACCAAACAACATTTACATTCTGAACAAGATTCAAGAAAATAAATGCTACCTGATTCAGACAAATGAAATTTGGTTGTGGAACCAGTGACTTAGACATACAAGCTTCGAAAATCTGATCAATATCAGCAAGATTAGAGTTGTACAAGACATCCCAAGGTTGTTCAAACCAAATCAAGGAGTATGTGGTCCATGTCAACATGGAAAGCAAACCATAACCAACCACAAGGTAAATGAGATTTCTACATCAAAGCCCTTGGAGATCATCCATGCTGATTTGTGTGGACCAACTAGAAATCAGGCACTCCAAGGAGAAAGGTACTTTGTGTTATTTGTTGATGACTATACTAGAGTGATGTGGATATATTTTATAAATTATAAATATGAGACTTTTGAGTTCTTTAAGAATCTAAAAGCCCTTGTAGAAAATGAAAAATATTCAAAAATTAAGTTCCTCGGAACAGAAAGAGGGGGAGAATTCACATCAAACGAGTTTAGTGAGTTCTGTAATATTCATGGATTAAAAGGGAATTCTCTGCTTCTAGAACACCTCAGCAAAATGGAGTAGTTGAAAGAAGAAACCGAATAGTCCACGAAATGGCAAGAACAATGTCATTAGTAGCAGACTTGCAAGCAAAATTTTGGAGAGAAGCAGTAGGGACAATTGTCTATACATTGAATTGAACTCAATTAAGACCAAATTGTGAAAAAACTCCTTATGATTTATGGAAAGGAAGACCTGCTTCAGTAAAGTACTTCAAGATCTGTGGAAGCAAGTGCTTCATAAAAATCAATGATGGCTCACCAGGAAAGTTTAATTCTCGGGTTGATAAAGGGATATTTCTTGGATACTCTACATAGAGCAAGGCTTACAAGTGCTACAATTTTCGAGTGAAGAAAATAGTGGAAAGCATTGATGTAAAGATTGATGAAGACCTTCTAGAAAAATAAATTGAAGAACATGAAGATGATCTTCTCATTTAAGAAGAAGAACCTAAAGAAGAAGAAATAGATGAGGAAGAAGAAGAAGAGGAGAAAGAACCACCTCATACCCCTTCAAAGATGAAGTTTATCCAGAAATATCATCCAGAAGAGCAGATTATTGGAAATAGAGATGAAGGGATGCAAACCCGAAGAAGGATGAACATTACACCAAAGAGAAATGTTATTGCTCTTCTATCTATGATAGAACCAGAAACATTTGCAGAAGCAAGTAAGGATCCTCATTAGGTAAAAGCCATGGAAGAAGAAATGTCCCAAATTGAGAAGAACGGAACATGGGAGCTGGTATCTCGTCCAAAGGACAAAAACATAATAGGAACCAAATGGGTGTTCAAAAATAAAATGAATGAAGAAGGACAGATTATCATAAACAAGGCAAGGCTTATCTACAAAGGCTATTCACAAATTGAAGGAATTGGCTTTGAAGAGACATTTGCACCAATAGCATGTATGGAAGCTATCGGGATGTTCTTAGAATTCTCTTTATCAAAAGGATTCAAAATATATCAAATGGATGTGAAATCAGCATTTTCTAAGTGGGGAACTCAAGGAAGAAGTCTACATGGAGCATCCAAAAGGGTTTGATATAACAGAAGGAAAGGACTTAGTCTGTAAGTTGAGAAAGGCTTTATATGGGTTCAAACAAGCTCCTAGAGCTTGGTATGCAAGATTGGATCACTATATGCAACAGCAAGGCTTCAAAAAGGGAGTGGCTAGAAGTAATCTATACATAAAGACATATGAAGGTAAGTTACTATTTACTCTTGTTTATGTCGATGATCTGATTTTTGCTAGAAATAATGATGAAATGAGCCATGAATTTTTTCAAAACATGTCAAAATAGTTTGAGATGTCAATGATAGGAGATTTGTCTTACTTCCTTGGACTTCAAGTATCTCAAACCAGAGTAGGATTGTGTATATCTCAAACCAAATATCTAAAAGACATTCTCAAAATATATGGAATGGAGGATTGTGCACCCATGAGCACACATATGACCACAAACTACAAATTGAGCAAAGATGATGACTCCCCTCCAGTAGATGCAACTCATTACATGTCAATAATTGGAGCCCTTCTATACTTAACAGCTACAAGACCAGACATAATGCAGGCAATATGAATGGTGGGAAGAGTTCAATCTGCTCCCACACAATCCCATTTATTAGCTGTAAAATAATTCTCAAATATCTGAAAGGAACTCCTGATTTCAATCGTTGGTACCCAAAGAGCTCAACATTGAGTGTAATTGCATACACCGATGTTGATTGCGCTGGAAGTATAGATCATTGGAAAAGTACTAGTGGAAATGTGTTCTTCCTAGGAGACTGTTTAGTATCTTGGCTCAACAAAAAACAGTCATCCATATCATTATCCACAGCCGAAGCCAAGTATATTTCTACAGCAGACTGTTGTAAAATACTATGGATGAAGGAAGCTCTAAAATATGTCGACATATGTACAGATCAACCGATTACCATCTATTGTGACAACACAAGTGCTATCAATCTCAGCAAAAATCCAGTGATGCACTCAAGGACCAAACACATATCAATCAAGTACCATTTCCTCCATGAACAAGTAGTTGAACAAAACATCATCCTGGAATATATCAATACTAAGGAGCAGATAGCTGATATTTTCACAAAACCTCTTCCTCGAGAAGCATTCAAACATTTGCGTCAAAAGATGGGGGTTATCTCTTTATCATCACTCAAGTTCATTCATAAATATGTAGCACGACAAGGGGAGCAGTTTGATGGCGGAGTTCGTATGCATTCCTTTGCCATTGATGTCAAAGGGGGAGAGCATAAGCATATTGCCATCAATAACAAAGGGGGAGATTGTTGGACATAGATTGTCATTGATGGCAATATTCCAATACAAGAGGAGAAAACGAAGCCAAGAGGAGCAGATGAAGCCAAGAGGAGCCAAGAGGAGTAGACAGAGCCACGAGAGGAACTAACAGAGCACAAACCAGATAGAACCACTAGAGGAGCTAACAGAGCACAGAGCAGACAAAGCCACCAAAGGAGCTAACAGAGCATGAAGCAAACAGAGCCATCGAGAGGATTATAGTGTATATGCAGGCAAAATACACCGTCCGGAGAAAAAACTAGATATATAATATATATATATATATATATATATATTAAACAGCGTTATATATATATATATGCATTTAAACAGCGTTCGAGGGCCATATATGCCAAAGGAATAAACTATCGAGAGCACATATCATATATATGCCACAACCTCATGTATCAGTGACAAAAACATATATATACGTGCATTCACACTATCGAAGGGAGAAAGACTTGTATATATATGTATTTACCCATCGGCGAAAAAAAAAAACAAAACAAAACAAAACAAAACATTGTTATATGGCGTTTAACACTATCGGAGGGCAAATGGAGGCCAAAGCATATATATATATGGCAAACACACTATCGATGGAAAGGCTTTTATATAGATATATCGGCATAAATATGTATATCAAAAATAGCACTAATCAGTGGTCCGGCACGTAATATCACATCGCTATAAGAGAGTGGTCTACGTTAACATCGACCCTTGAACCCTTGCGACTTGTGATTGCTGATGTATTATCGCATCGGTACTTCGGGAGCGAAGTTACAATGTGTCAAGTGGTCCATTGTGATCATTGATAGGGATTAGCGATGTCGCATCGGACCTTCGCCAAGGGAAACTCTCGATTGTGATACACATACACACGGACCTGCCGCACATTGCAATATGAGTTAATCTATCTATCATCGCATCTGTCACATATCGCATATATTATGAAGCCTTGCCACACTAAAGTGCCAATTGTGATTTCACTATGGATCTGATACAGTTTAGATGTGGGTGTAATATTTCTTGAAGTCCGCCCTTTAGTCTTTTTGACTATTTTTTCTCATATTCTTTGGGTAATTAAATATTTGGCTTACGTTGGGTGTTTTATGCCGAAAGGCTTATGATAACTGTTCTAATGGCTAAACATCAGTTAAATGGAGTGAATCATGGTGATAGTGATTGTGATTGGGACGCAACATCTCCGTTAAACTGAGGAAAAAAAAAACAAACAAACAAACAAAACAAACAAACAAACAAAAACATACAAACAAACAAACAAACAAACAAACAAAAACAAACAAACAAACAAACAAACAAAAACAAAAACATAAACATAAACATAAAAACAAAAACAAAAACAAAAACACAAACAAAAACAAAAACAAAAGCAAAAAAACAAAAACAAAAACAAAAACAAAAAAAACAAAAACAAAAAAAACAAAAACAAAAAAAAAACAAAAAAACAAAAACAAAAAAAAACCTTGTGTATGTCCATAATGATTGGAAAAATGAGCGTTGTTACGGTGTAACGCGTAACATTATTTCATTGTATTTTCCTTTGGACCTCTCTTATGAATTTACATGTCCATGGAGTATCAATGAACTCAAACAACTCAAAGGAAGCCACTTCGACTGCAGAGGGAAGCTGAAGGATCAAGCGAGGCAGAGGAATTTACAGCAACCAAGGAGGAAGCCAGAAAGGTAGTGGAAAGTGGAAACGAACAGTGAGAGGTGTCTGAAATACATAAAAACAGAAAAAGAAGGAGAAGTGTTGTTGATGAATGCATAATTTGTGAGAGAGGAAGCTAAAAAATAGGCAAGAGGTAGGAGAGGCCAAAGAAGCAAGAGAACATGAAAAAAGCATAAGCTCAGCAGGCTTGGGAGCAAAGAACGGGAGCAGAACAATTTATTTCAAGTTTGGGTTAGAGCCCAAGAGGTTGGAGCCTCAGAACTGAATAGGATTGAAATCCTTGGGAGTTGGTGCTCTTAAGTGCAGAACTATTGCAAGACAGAGTTGGTGCTCTGGAGGTTGGAGCCTCATTGAAGTCCAAGTTGGAGCATGGCAACTAATTACAACCAGATATATATAATATATATATATATATATATTATATATATATTGTATTTATTTATTGCACTATTTTGTGGTAATAAAAGCATTAATTCCAGTTATCTATTTCTATGTTCCATATATATGTGTGTGTGTGTGTGTGTGTGCTTTTGGTAACAACAAGAACAACAAAAAAAAGAAATACTGATTCACCCCCCTCCTCTCAATATTTCCAACATATATCGCATATCATTAAGTTTTGTATTGATATATCATTTGAAAGGGCCGATTGCGATTTGTGATGTGAAGTCAATAGAGCATTGAACGAGTGGATTTGATGGATTTATGAAGCAAAATTAATTCTTTTTTAGTTCCGTATTATCAAAGGTTTGCATTTATTTCGTTGTGTAAAGGCAAAAATCAGTGTTATAGAGGAATTAAAAGGAAGGTAATTGGTGCGGTTCTTTTGTGTTTTGGCCAATATAAGCGCACTCGATATATACGTAAGCCCCGGTCTATGCACAAGTCAAAGTCTAATGCAATTAATTATGGTTTAAAGGGGATTAATCATTATTAAAGCTTCTACAAAATAATTCAAGGGCCGATTAATAGAGCCGAAAAGCCAGCAGTCACTGTCATGTTCAGTTACTTTCTGTTATTTTATGTTCTTGGAGATGTCTTTACCCTCTATGTAATATTTTGTAATAATTCTTACTTCAGATAGTTAGAGAAGCAGTTTTAGTAGTTTGACAGTTTCAAAGATCAGCAACTGTTTCACAAACGTATCAAAGGAGGAAAACTTATAGAGAAGGGGTTGTTGGAATTTTGGAGAACCTGGAGACTAAGCCATTATATTCCTGATATAACTGTTGATTAATGAAAGAATCAGAAGTTTCCATGAATTGTTGGGTATAATTTTGTAACTTCTTTGTCATGTGTCATCTTATGTTTTCTTCTTTCAAGTATAGTAATGAAGTTGTAGGTCTTTATTTGTCTATGTAGATAAAGTTAAAATCCCTTAAAAGAGCACTCCTATACTTGAAGTTTTCATCTTCATTCCTAAGTTATAGATAATAGTTTCTATGTAAGGCAGCATATTATCTTTAACTTCTCCAAGGGTTGCAGATAATAGTTTTTGTGTCAAGTAGCATATTTTCTATGATTCGATTCTCATTTTCTTGATTCTTCTAAGTGACGTATAGTATGATCTGTGTTAAGCAACATATTATCTTAAACTTCTCCTTCAAGCTTTCTTCATTCATCATTTATATCTAGTAACAAATGGCATTCTAAGATTTTCCGATCACATATGCATTAAGGGTTAAAGACCAAGTTTTCCAAGTCCTTCATTTAATAATACAACAAACAATAAAGTAAAAAATAAGTGAAAACAAACAATAATCATTAATGTCTTAAGCACAATTTTTCCATAACCAGGAAATTGGTTTCTTTAGGTACAACAGTTTCAATGGACCCTACTACACGAAAAATGTGAAATATATGAAAAAACATGATTGCAAACACATTTTTTCATGTATTTCACATGTTTCTTGTAGTAGGGTCCATCGAAAGTATGAAACATTGGCACTCTTTGGATGTAAAATTAAATTATGCATCCAACGAGTGCTCTTGCTCGAAATTTGAGTAAAACCATAGGGAGATAAGTTTAAACCCTGTACAGAAATTACCTACATACGAATTCTAAAACACAGAAAATAAACAATGTAAGATCATAACCCATAAAACACATATACACAAAGATTTTCCCCTGGATCCCAAAACCGGGACTACCAACTTGCTTTTTCATTATGTTCCTTTCAATGTTACAATACATATTTAAACATGTTGAAGCATCCAATACCATGGACCGAAAATGATCACGTCCAAAACCATGGACCGAAAGCCATTGCATCCAAAACCATCTGCGAAAATCATGCACAAAACCATAGGTAGGTCCGCCCATCCTAATATAGGTTCCAAAAAACTAAATTTTCTGAGGCGCTGCCTTGGACCCCATAAACGGGGGTTACCTGCACCCCACAAACCCCCTATGAGCCCCCCACTACGCAATCGGTGCAACAAAGGGGGGGCTCCACCCCCTCTCTAACCCCCCAGTTAACTACGTGGGCTAGTCGTGGAAAGAATATAACACAACTCAACATTCTCCCACTTGTTGTTTTCTTTCCATAGGGGGCCACAAGAGAGCTTAGTCATTT
>APFE030359567.1:77709-121735 GCA_000404065.3 Pinus taeda
TTAATGAATTTCTCTCTTTTTTGAAGTTTGACATGGAGAGCAGAGGTATAAGGCTTGACAAGGAGGATAATATGACTGTTGATGGAGCCATATTAACTGCAGATAGTCATGGTGACAAATTTTAGTGTAACACATGGAGTTGTGAAAAATTTTGGAATTCAGTCCTCTTGTTGAAGCCATTGAATCCTTGATTTCTTCTTCCATGGTTCTTCCTCTTGTTTACGTCTTTGCTCAAATTTGATGAGGGTGGCTCCCTCTTCTGTTACCAATTTTGGAGATCTTCCCTAAAGAACCATTCATTGTTGGATCCCTACCATTTTTTGTTCCAAAAGTATAGTATCCTCAACAATATTTCCAAAGAATTTCTTGTTACATTTTTTTATTCTAATCTTTAAATCCTTCAACTTAAGCTGGAAAATTTTCATTTTAGTCTTACCTTTGATGTCAAGCTTCTTCCACCATTTGCTTAGTAATTCTACAAACTTGGGGTCCTAGAGCTAGAGGCGTTCAAAATGGAAGGGACGGTTCGAGGGGTGTTCCTTCAAGTCAAGTTCCAATCTAATCGGCCAATGATCCAATCCCGTAGAAGGTAGGATGGAGGCAATAAGATATCCTTGTGGATAATTCCTTCAGAAAGGATGAACCTGTCCAACCGGTTGGCTATTTGATGAGCACCTCCCTGTTGATTATTCCATCTGAATAAACCATTAACTATGGGTATGTCCACTAGCTTCAATTTTTACATATAGACATCAAAGGATATCGATGTTTGATCAAGTCTTCTCACCCCTCATTTTTTATACTGCAATGATATAATGAGGTTGAAGTCTCCCTCAAAAATCCATAGGGAATCCCCCACTATTTTTTTGATATCAACAAGTTGCTACAAAAAAAAAATTATCCCTTGTGGAGGAGGGACCATATACTGATGTTAGAAATATAGACTCCTTGGTTCCTATATAATGGAATTGTCCTATCAGCACTCTAGAAGTGGCCATCCA
The DNA here is from genome assembly GCA_000404065.3 of Pinus taeda. NCBI lineage: Eukaryota > Viridiplantae > Streptophyta > Pinopsida > Pinales > Pinaceae > Pinus > Pinus taeda. The sequence goes on from APFE030359567.1 coordinate 78,711, forward strand.
GTCTCAAAAGTCTAGCTCACTAGGGTTCCACCATATATCTAGACTCTCAACACTTCCTTGTGCTTCCAAAGCCATAGAGTTGCATTGTTTCCAATAGTGGGATGCAATTTGTGTAAATCTATCATCCGTCATTTGTATTCCCTCCAAAATCACAATCGTCGATTTCTACTTCCTTATCTGGTCTCTAAGATATTGTTGTTTCCCATTACTATTAATCCATTGGATACTCCATGAGATCATTTTCATGAGGATAAAGTAGAAGGTTTGAGGGTTGCATCTGGAAAGGTTATTACCTAGTGAGCATTAGCTAAAGTCTATTCAACAGACTATGTTGTCTCCTTCCGGTTCTTTTTGCCTTTCTTTTTAAGATCCTTGGTTATATATTTAAGGATAATTTCCTTTCCTTTCTCCTTGATATTTTGAATAGATTTAGGTCATTAAGTACTTCCTCGGGATTGTCGAAATTTGGTTTTCCAAGAGAGGTCAGAATTTGCATATTATTCATGGTCCACTTTCATTAACTCTATGAGGTCTTGCTCTGGCCAGTCATTAATCAAACCAACCAAGATATGTTCTTCTCCAGAGAGATCCTTGGATTCTTGAGTAAGCATCTGAACAACTTCGTCAAACCCCCGTAAGTCAAAGAAGGGGCCTTTTTCCTCCAATTTGAGTTTTTGTGCTTGTTTGTATGAGGCGGACACTACCAAGTTATCTACCATCATAGTGTCTTATATATTATTGAAGTCTTCTTCCATGGCATCAAGAGCAAACAAAGAGCTATTGTCTTTCACTCACAAGACATTTGGAGGAATTCGGTTCTTCTAGTTGCACCACCTTGTAGAGACCTTAGTGAAACCATCGTTTCCCATAAGGCTTCCAACTTCTTGTTCTTTTCTTCGCAGTGGAAAATCCTAAATAAATTGATGGCCATGCTCATGACAGAGATGACATATGAATGGAACATGTTCATAGTCAAGTGGTTGATTCCAAATTTCACCCTCATAATCTATCTCTAAGGATTATGTAAAGGTTTGGATATGTTCATATAGACACATAAGCGTGCATATGACATACTTCTTCCTTATCGAGTCACTTCTGAAACTTTGACAAACCTCCCAAGTGCTTGTCCAATGCCCTCAAGTATTACTGGTATCCAGAAGTCAATGGGGAGGGAATATATCCTTACCCAGATTGGGGATGCAACAAAGTCCTCATTATCTAGGTTGAAATACATTTCCCAAGGGTAGATGTATAACCCTACATTATTGTACAAATATGGTCTTTCTTCAAACATGTGCTCTTTATCCTCTAGATTGGAGAAAATAATAGTGAAAAAACCCTTTGGACCCAATCTCAAATCAACCTCACCTTTGGATTGCCAATTTTGTTGAATCCATCATTCGAGATCCCTTTCATCTCGCCAAATTCCAATGAATTTGCAAATAAAATTATGGTCTCTCATCCACTTTTGATGATCTTCCAGGATTTTGAGGGTATGATGAATCTAGGGTTTGTGGTGGCCTTTCATATACATTTTCCTCTCAAACCCTATTTCCATTTGTCACCCAAAATCGATACCTATGAAGAGCTAGAAATCCCTCCCTTGGGGTCATGGTTGTCATCTGCCTAAATACGTTTACATGCAAGGGAATTCTAGAAGGAGGGGACTCCTCCCCCTACCCTTACAATCATCTTGGTGCTAATTCCAAGAGAAGGGTGGATAAACTGTAGAGATTGTTCTGAGAAGATATGTTCAAACCCTAATGCATGTGAGGAATAAAATCTGAAATCGAGGATCAAACTTCATCGCCTCAACATACTCCACTATTTCTTCTATTTCCTTTTGATGATAAATACCATTGATACTATTTAATTTATGGTTTCATGAAAATTAATTAATATTTGATGAAAATATATTAATCTATATAATTTATGGGTTCCATGAAAATTAATTAATATTTGATAATAATAAAAAAAATATTAATCTATATAATTTATGCTTTTCATGGGAAAGCTTAATTATTATTTGATTAAAAAAATATATAAATCTATATCAATTTATGAGTTTCATTTTTTGGAAAAATTAGTTAAAAAATTATTTTGATAAACTTATTTAATCTACCTTATAAAATTATACATGATCTTTATTTTCAAAATTTTTTTTTTTCTAATAATTTATATATATATTATAAATAAATTTATATATAATTCCAAATTATATTATAAATAAAATTTTTAGTATATATATAATTTCGTTTTTATTATGATATAATTCGCTCTTTTATATATAATATATAATTTCGTTTTATATATAATATATAATTCGTTAAATTTCAATTAGCAAAATAGTTTGAGAATAGAACAGTAAAACATACCACCTATAATCAAACCTCAAGGAATGTGCCTTAGGTTAGACTTTAATAACTTAAATGTCCCTAAACCATAATTCAAGCCTATATATATATAATTTAATTTAATTTGATTTGATTTGTGTAGGATGATTTTTAATACATAACATAGAGGTGCAAAGCTGAGTTGGAAATTTTCGAAAATATAAAGATATATGGTCATGGCGATTAATCAATATTCAGGGATGAATAGGAAAGTACTTAATAAATTTCAAATTTAAATGACTTTTTAACATTAAAGTGACTCTTTTAAAATACAATGAAGAAAGAGTTCGTGTATTTAAAATGACTGCATTACTTAAATAAGATTATTTTATTTTTTTTATAAAAATATTATTATTAATTCATTTTAAATTATTAAAAGATTAATTTATTTTATTATAAAAATATTATTAATAATTTATTTTCAATTATCAATAAGATTATTTTTTTATTATAAAATTATTATTATTAATTCACTTTAAATTGTCAATAAGATTATTTTATTTTATTATAAAATATTATTATTAATTCATTTTAAATTATCTTTATTTTGAAGATTATTTTATTTTATTAATATGGGTTATTAATATTTTTATTTTTTAATTATCTTTATTTTGTGAACATGAGTAATTTCACAAGACATGATCAGTCATCCCAGGAATTCCATTATGTTGTTAGAAATTTGGTTAGGTTTTATTTAAAAATCTGGTTACATGAGATAATTGTGTTTTTTTATAAATAAAAATTGTGAAAATATTATATGTGCAATGTTGAGAGGATTGGTTGCCAACAGTGATTTTATTGTTTTATCCAAAGAGAGATATATCATAAATGTTGGTTGAGCAGTAAACCAACCAAATCTTGCAGTACAAATGTCCTGCAACTAGTTTCTAAGTTGTTCCTCTGCTAATTAAAAATTTGTTTCGAGCACCCAGTACAACATGAGAACGTTGAGAAATAGAACAAGAATTACTACTACATACGCGGCAGCAAAGATTGATCAATGATGTCTCAAATCGGGAGAGGTGAAAAGGGTCACACGATTCTTGCCTCCGACTTTTGTTTAACACGAACCCGAACGCCATGCTTCATGCAACCAGAGTGGGAACAAGAAACGCAAAAGAAAATGCTAAAGAAGTATACACACGACTGCCCATTTCATTTGTTCAGTCATCCAATCTGAATGAAGGGCGCCAGATCTCTGAGTCAATTGGATCACCCGCAATTCTTTTTTGTATTCAACGCAGAATTTAGTTTATTCAAATTCTATAGAAAAACGGCATCTCAAAGTCAAGACGAATTTCCAGACCTGTGCCCTAATTGCAGCAGCTCTGCAGGGAGCCCTCAATGCGTGATCGGCACCAAGAGAGCCTCTTTTTCTTTTACAGATTCCTTCATATATCTGCACCGCTGTGGATCAACTACCTTTATCATTATACTCCGCGTGGCTCTCTTCTTTGAATTTGTAGAGGGTCATGCTTATTTGTCAGCTTACATTTTTCCATAATACTGTGCACGATCTTTATTTGATTTCAAAACATCTAGCAAATAATTTGTGGCAGATCCCCCACATTGATAATGTTTTATTGATTAAATTCTCAAGATTCTAAGATCCAATCTGTACCACTGTGTTGGATTGATTCAGTAATTTCTCCAATTTTTTTGTGTCGATTTTAGGGTTTCCATGGACGCAAAGTTTTTAAACCGATATGCATTGTCACTTGATAACTCTCCTCCCAATCCACCATCTGTGCCCACTTCTCGGCTGTCCTCGATTTCAATAGTTGATAGAAGAGGGTATGGAAGAATGAAAGCAGCAAGGTCTAGCCCAATTCGCTGCCAGAAAACCCACAATGAAAAATCTGTCAGTACGAAATTAGAATTAAGCAGTGGAAATGGTGCTAGTTCTATCATCAAATCGAGTTCCATTGCGACAACCAAGTTACAGGATCAAATGGTTTCTCCTGCAATCTCTACCAACGGAAGATCGCATGAACAAATTGAAGGATCGATCATACAAAATGCCGAAGATTTCAGGGAAATCGCATCCCTTGTTCGCTCAACGAAGTTGAAGGTCCTTGAAAGGGATACAACTAGGTTGCCTAGGATTGAGACTGCTCGTGAATTTCATGAAGATTTCAGCAAGGGACTTGGAATTGTCGAATTTCTCAAGGGAAAAAAATTTCTCATCACTGGTGCCACGGGATTCCTTGCCAAAGGTACATTACCACGCATAAATAGTTTACATTTCTGTGCTAGTTTGGTACATTTCTGAGCTTGTTTTGTTAGGATTACTGAGTGATTGTTTTGGTAGGATTACACCATTGCTGGGATGCCATGGTATTGTAACAAATTTATTGCTGTATTCGAATAAATATTATTGGCAAAACTATGCATTCTTATTCTAAAACTGTTAACCACTCTACTATTATATTTCAAATAAATATCATCAACAGAACTACGAGTTCTCATTCTAAAACTGCTAACCACCTAATTGTTTAGCTATGGATTACATCTCATTATTATTTTGGTTAATATATAGAACGTTGATTTTGACAGTGCTGATCGAGAAAATACTAAGGACGCAGCCTGAAGTTGGAAAGATTTTCCTGGTCATCAAGGCCAACGATTATGAGTCTGCACTACAGAGGTTGAAGAAAGAAGTAAGTCTCGTCCAATTTATTTTTTGCTCTAGCTTGAATGCAAGTTATCCTTGTATATACAATTTTTAAAACCACCCAAAATGGGAGCCAGATGAAAAATCCTGGGAGGTGTGGCCTTTAAGGGTCCTCAGACAAAACCAATACTTAGAGTTCATTCAGATCAGAAACTACGCTGATTGGGCTAGCTTCCCAGAGCTCACAACCCAGCCAACTTTAAATGTCAAGTATTAAAGAAAACATGTAAATGATTATGTGGATTAAATGATATGAAATTAATTTGAATGGAAAGATTTTCATATTACTCTTTTTTAATCCAATCCAATCTCTAAGGATCAGCAAATCCTCATAGCGGTAGTCTTCCGGGCTTTCAAATTTGTTAGGAAAATTGCAGAAATTTTGGCAAGATTTGATTAAATTTAGCCAGAATTTTTATAAATTCATTTTATAGCTATGATAAGTTAATATTTTGGGTGCTTTATCAAATGATGGTTCTAAATCTATTTACACCATTCCACATTCTTATTCCCAACATTTTATGAAAAAATATTTACAGATTCAAACTATTTTTTTTTACGGTCCTGTCAAATTTGAAGCCTAGTAAAGAAGTCAATTTTCATCTATTTCTTCTCTATTATTATTATGTGGATAGGTTTTCTTTATGTGAATAGGTTTCCAAGGACAGAATCTGGCTTGTTGAGCTCTTGATTTGTATTTAAATATTAATTATCTAGATTTGTATTTAGATATTAATTATCTATAATTATAAAATGGATTGTAAAGATTTATTCTCATTCAATATTCTGTATAAAATGGATAGGAGAGAGTTATTCTCATCCAATATTTTTAGTAATATAGTATATAAAACGAAAATTTAATTTTATGTTAAAAATAATTATGTTTTTTAATTTTTTATTAAATATTATTGGAAAAAAATTTATATGAACACAACCTAAATAATATGATATAATTATGGTATTTTGGATATTTAATATAAATGACCCATAACTTTGCAAAATAGTTTTACTAATAAATTTCCATAAAAAATATTTATACGGTTATTATATTATAATATATAATTGACTTTTAAATTTTTTAAATTTCAACAAGTTGATATTTAGGATGAATGAATTAAACAGCCATTTAATTATATCGCCGCACCATTGATAAATACAATCTGACCTTAAAACTTATGTATATATCCCGCATAGGCCATACTGATATTGTTTATTAAATCGCTCAGGTGATGTCTTCTGACTTATTCAAGCGAATACACGAGACCTATGGCGACCAATACGAGGAATTCATGATGAAAAAGCTGGTTCCCGTTGTTGGAGATGTTACCCGAGATAATCTTGGAATAGAAGGCCACATCGCTGATGTGCTAGTACAGGAAGTCGATATAGTTCTGAACTCGGCAGCAAATACAACATTCGACGAACGGTACCCAACCCTAATAGAACTGAATTGATTCATATCATTTTCTTGATATTTTGCATGGTTATGCCCATTTGAAAACAAAGAATGAGAACATGGTATTATTTACTGCTGAGCCACCGAAAGAAAATCCTGACTTAAATCCAAAGAATATGAACAGGTATGACGTCGCACTGGACATAAACACGAGGGGAATTTCCCGTCTCCTGGCGTTTGTAAACAGCTGCAAAAAGCTTCAGCTATTTTTACAAATATCGACTGGTAAGTAATTTTCAGCTCCTTTACATGATCATCTTCTTTTTATACATATATGTGAAACTTATGTGTATCAGTAGTCTATCTGATATAAGTTTTTGGAAGGTTTTCAAGTATATTTTCAATTTTAATTTGTTCGAATCATGTAAGGATTTGCTATAAGTTTGAATGGGGAGTTCTGTACAATTTTAATGTTCAGTTGAAAAAAAATAAATGTAATATAAAACGGAACAAAAAGATTAACCAAAAACTTTAAAACTTATAATAATCAAACAATCCCATCTAACTCTTGAAACTTGTAAATTGGATAATAAAAAAAATGGCAAAGTTGAAGCCACGTGCTCTTATGATCTGCAGTGGGAGAGATATTGATGTTCAAAATAAGTAAACTACATAGACAATATGAGAAGAGGGATCTTTAAATGTGTAACGTTAAGTTCATGCTTAGTTTTGTGTTAATCTGTCACAATGGGTTAGCATAAATCAAGAGATACAGTGAATGTACCTTTGTAAATTTCAAAGCTTCACTCCTTTTCGCCATATTCATTTTTCTTTGTTTCTTTACAGCGTATGTTAATGGACAGAGACAAGGCCGAGTGGCAGAGAAACCTTTCCAGATGGGGGACAGCATTACCAGGGAGAAGGCCCAACTAGCTTTACATGAATCTCCTCCAATTTTGGACATTGAAGGTGAATTTGACTTAGCCAAGAAAACCCTAGAGGCTCTTGAGAACGAGACTTCAAATCTTCACAAATCAAATGGTCAGAGGTCACTGGATGGCGAGAAGCATGTGACTCAAGCCATGAAGGCATTAGGCATGGAAAGGTACCACTAAATATTTATCTTACAAAGAGATTTCACATGCGTGTCTCTGATGCTTAAACATAAATATTTGCATGAATATACACAGCCTTTTGTGTGCTAAACAGAGACACAAAGATTACATATATATCCTGTTTAATAGCCCTTGATCAGTGTAGGGCCTTTATGTAAAAAACTGATCAAATAGGTTTTCCAAGTACATATACTATTTGACTAGCCTTCTCCATCAAATGCTTCATCGGTGTAGGTCTGATGGTGTGTTTAGATGGTAGAACATTTCTCATTGTTGTCCAAATAAATAGCAATATGGCTATGGCTGAAAAATGTTTATATATACAATTTAATTTTTATTTAAATGTTTTTTTTTCCTTATATTTACTTTCAAATACCTAAATTGCAGTAAAATAATGTTACAAAATAAGCATATGTGAACAATATAGTAGAGCTGACAGGTGTGTGAAAACATTTACTTTTAAATACCTAAATTGCAGTAAAATAATGTAACAAAATAAGCATATGTGAACACCATAGTAGAGCTGACAGGTGTGTGAAAACCCTCTAGGGACACCATAGGAGGGTAGGAGAATAAGCATATGTGAACACCATAGTAGAGCTGACAGGTGTGTGAAAACCCTCTAGGGACACCATAGGAGGGTAGGAGAATAAGCATATGTGAACACCATAGTAGAGCTGACAGGTGTGTGAAAACCCTCTAGGGACACCATAGGAGGGTAGGAGAATAAGCATATGTGAACACCATAGTAGAGCTGACAGGTGTGTGAAAACCCTTAGGGACACCATATGAGATTGATGAGATTGATTGGCAAAATAGGAGATTCGTAACATAATTTTTATATTAATTGTAGTTTTTTTTGGAATTAAACCAACAATAACAAGGTTAATCATTTGACATAATTGTTATTGATAGATTTTTAGATATTCCAAAATCTACAACAGCTAATTCTGTCCATCATTGGCTTTAATACTGTTAATTGATCGGCCATTTTGACACCTGATTTACTAATTTGACATAATTGTTATTGATAGATTTTTAGATATTCCAAAATCTACAACAGCTAATTCTGTCCATCATTGGCTTTAATACTGTTAATTGATCGGCCATTTTGACACCTGATTTACTTGGCATAATGTACCATACCTAACTCCCTTAAAAGATGATCTTACTCAGGGCAAGGAAATATGGATGGCAAGATACCTACGTGTTCAGCAAGGCGATGGGAGAAATGCTAATTGGCCAATCTCGTGGAGATTTACCGGTGGTCATAGTTCGTCCAAGTGTGATTGAGAGCACTTACTCTGATCCATTCCCCGGATGGATGGAGGGCAACAGGTCAATTATTTTCTGCTCAATATAATTTCTTATTCAGAAATAAACATTTGATTACAAAAGAGTATAATTTTAATCGTGGGATGGATGCAGAATGATGGATCCTATCGTTCTATACTATGGTAAAGGTCAGCTAACGGGCTTCTTAGCTGATACCAATGGAGTTCTAGACGTGGTACGTGTTAAGAATTGTAAATAAATACAAAATTAATAAATTGGTTTGTCTAGCATAACCCATTTTTTTCTCAAATACCTGCAATATTGAATTTATGCTTCTACTTGGGTTTGTTTCTCGCCTGAACAGGTGCCAGCAGATATGGTTGTAAATGCAACGTTAGCAGCCATGGCGAAGCATGCTGGAAAGACTGGTCTGGAGGTGTATCATGTGGCTTCTTCCGTTGTAAATCCATTGACATTTGGAAAACTAGCAGGAGTACTGTTTGATCATTTTAAATCCAATCCATACATTGACCCCAAAGGCAAGCACATCGAAGTACAGAAAATGAAATTATTCAACAAAATGGACGATTTCTCTGATCATGTTCGGAATCGTGCATTTGATATGCCACTCAACGTAAGTTTTTTCTGTGACAGAAAATCTTTATAAAGTTGCGAACATTCTATAATTAGTACGATTTGCAGAATTTTTCACTAAAATATAATGCATTGTCATCTTGCATGCGTGCAGATCGGACGGAGTTCTCCCAAGAAAATATCAGAGAAGCGTAAGAGCATATGGCTGAAAGCAATAGAACAAGCCAAATATCTGGCCAATATATACCAACCATACACATTTTATAAGGGAAGGTAAGCTGGTTTTATATTTATACGGCTTAAAAGTTTGGATTAATCACGGGAAGAAAGCTCGGTGTACAAAATTTTAATTTTCTATGTTTAAATTGTTTTTATTCCACTAAATGTATTAGTCCCGGGAGATTTAAGGAAGGTAAGTAGCCTTTTTAATGTTTAAATTAATTTTTTCATGACACTGAATGTATGAATTGAAAGAAGTTTATATTAACGCTCAATTTATTAGTAAGGAAGGATGGTTGGAAATATTTCTTCTTTTAAATTGTATATTGAATATATCTAAAGAAGTGAGGGTGTTTATAGATATTATTGTTGGTATTTTATTGGTTATTAGGATTTTGTGTCTGTTAAATATGTTATGAATATAATAGACAAAAGCATGAGTTTTCATAAATTTGGAGTTTTAAATTCACTTGTTTTCATAAATTTGGAGTTTTTAATTCACTTGTAATTTTATCTAGTTAAATTTATAGGAATTATTTCAAAAAATTTCTTTAAATTTGATTTGGAGAGATTAACCAAGTTCCAGTACTTCTTCATTAACCATCTCATTCAAGATTTCACATTCCCCAACTTAAACTAAAAAACCAATACAAATACAAATACCACTTAAGTATTTGTCCAAAATTCATTTCACAACTTCCTGATGACTCCAAGCACCAATGCACACACGTATACCTGATCAAAACCTTATAACAAAAAAGATTGTAGGCCAACATAAAACCTTTCTTACTAATTTCAGAATATAGACATTATTGTTGGATGAAGAGCTTAAAAGATCTTGTTGGCTGGTGTTGCAGTAATTAAGAGAAAACGTGAGCACTAAGTTAGTGCCTTAGTAATTAAGAGAAAACATATGCACTTTTGTTTAATGAAATGTTTCAAAACTTATTATGTATTCTCAGGAAGTAAAATAAAACATGATTTCTTTTGCTTGATGAAATGTTTCAGAACTCATGATATGTTACCAGTCATTAAGAGAAACAAGGGTACTTTTGTTTGATGAAATATCTGACAACTTATGATATATTTCCTTTTTTGTGTCCATCTCCAGGTTTGATAACTCAAACACAGAGGACTTATTTCGAGAGCTATCTGAGGAAGAAAAGGGAAGCTTTGATTTTGACGTGAAGAGAATTGAATGGGTAAATTACATTTCAAAAACCCATATTCCAGGCCTTCGCCAACATGTGATGAAAGGACGCGGTACCAAAATGGTGTAGTAGCAGGAATCCTATACAAATTTTTATTAGTGCCATAAACTACATGGCTCCAGATTGTTACCAAAAGGGAGAAGTAACCTTATTTCCAGCGCCAATCATCAGCCCTTATAATTATTCGAAGCAGAACATGTTATATTATTACCATTCCGTTTCATTCAGATTCAAATAATGTTTGTTAATTGTTATTTAGCAATTTGATACCTGTGACAGGGGAATAATATTATTCCAAAAAAAAATAGAAGTCCATTATGGCTATTTGTATTTGCTACATCATACAGTGAACAACTGAGATATGGCTATTTGTATTTGCTACACCGTACAGAGAAAAACTGAGATATTGGCAACCCTTCTGTGCACTATGTGGGCATCTATTTCCTCAAGGAATTTATGATGTAGTCCTTTCGGGACATATTCCACCCATTTATGCAATAACCATGCAGAATAGAATATAAAAATATGAAAGAATAAAGATGAGAGTGCCATTTTGGCACTTATTTATAAAGAATTGAGTATTATTTATTTTATTAGTTTTATTTGCTTCCTGTAATGTACAGAAATAATAGTGTGCAGATTTTATGCCAACCGTAAGACTACATACTGGAGATTGATGTGTAGTAAATGATTTTCATCTTACATGCTTGTCAGAGTAATTCTGAAACTATATCTCTGATTTAAAATATAACACTGCATATTTTATGCCAACCATAAGACTACAGACTGGAGATTGCTGTGTAGTAAATGATTTTCATCTTACATGCCTGTCAGAGTAATTCTGAAACTATATCTCTGATTTAAAATTAGAAGATCATCCTCATGCATACATGGTAGGCCAAGGTTACTTGTAATGAAGTCTTGAACCCATATAAAATTATTCATTTGATATTGTAACGCCAGATTAAAAGAATGCTGCACTGTTTTCAACATCAAAATAAAAATAATTGAAAAACATGAGCTGTTATGTGTAGCCTCTTGATTATGAGTAATCAAAACTAGAAGTTCTTATACTTTCATATTTTCCTTCTACTTTCCCATAGATGAGAATATATGAGCCATTCAAGTTTTCTAGCTAGTTTGTGGAAAATCGATCAATAAATATTCCATCCTCTCTTTAGATCACTCTAATCAAGCCATGAGGTTTATTTTCAATATCTGAAGATTTAATTTGCGGAATGAGAACTCGAATTAGTGTTTTATTCTTTAATTAAACGAGTTTGCATATAAATGTAATAATTGAATTATTCAACAATAACATTTGGCAAATATTGGAAATGTCAATGAGGGTATATCTTTACTTTTTCTAATGGATGTTTTATTCATCTATAAATACCTGAGAAAATCAGTGCAAACCTTTGTTGGAAAAGGGGGCCAAAACTTCGAATGAAAGTTAAAATGTACCTATATTTTGATATGATATTTGTCAACCGAGTTAATTAGCAATTTAATTTAATAAAATGTCATATATGTGTCTTTGTTTCGGTGAATTTCAAAACATTAATATAAAGTAATAATATAATAATGAAGAAAAATTGTATTGATGATAATAGTTTTATAGTTTCAGTTTCTTAAATAAATATTAAGTATTTCATTTAAAATTTTAAACATTTGTTTCTATGTTAGTTTAAAGGTATAATAAAAATTTCAAAATATACTTTATTTTCTTTTTATAAAATGTATTCATTAAATTATTAGCATAGATCTATCTTAAATTGGGAGCTATTTAATATCCAGGGATCAAATCCTTGAAGGTACAAATTTTTTTTTTAGTGCAAAAATTAAAGAAAGGTTTGCACCTCAAGAGATTTGATTTCTCTCTATGGCTAATAGGTCTTAGATTAATATGGAACTAGGTTAGTTTCAGTCATGTGCAGCCATAGAGAATTTGTTGAACATATAATTATTATTATCATTTTAAATATGTTAAATATGTGTAACATTAATTTGGTCATTTTAATTTTAAATTTGCTCAATTATGTCAGTTTGTTGAGATGATAGATATTGTTAATAAATTGAATGATGAAATACAAATTTTGAATGCAAAATGACAATGTAATAGTGTTGAATGATAGAAAATATAAATAATAAGGATGTAGTCAATTACAATTAGTTTTCATTGTGAATAATCTCAAACTATTTTCTTCTACTATTCTTATTGTCACACCTTTTAGTTTGTCCATATTTCAAATCAAGCATATGAGACTTGGTGGTTGAAATGGTAGACCATTCAAATCTTTAACTAGCAATTTGTTGTAGTAGGTGCCATATCTTGTCTCTCTTGTTCTCCAATATTAATAATAACTTTCTCCAATGTCAATCATTTTGACTTATGGAGTATTAAACCCCAAGTGTCAATGGTAGTTGTTTTCTATTACCTCATTTGAATGAAAAGTGACTAACAACGTTGAATGATGGAAAATGAGAATAATAAGAATGTAGTCAATTACAAATAGTTTACAATTTCAAGAAGCAAACATTTAAGGTGAGTGAACATTTTATTTAAGATAAAAATTCAAGTTCTTTATTTATGGTTAAATTACAGTAACACGGAAATTAATGCACTACATCAATAATATTTTTGTGCTTACACTAAAATCAAGGTACACTATTAATCTAATTACTTTGAAATTAATGTACATCATACATAGTTACATCAAATTAAAAATCAACATCTACACTAAAGTTAGTGCATCTAGTGCAAGCAATCAAATAGGATTAGAAATAAACACTCACACTAAAAACAATGCTTCTAGTGCAATAAATCAAATAGGAATATAAATCAACATCTACACTAAAATCAATACATTTAGTGAAAGCATTCAAATAGGATTAGAAATCAACATCTACACTAAAATAAATGCATCTAGTGCACGCAATCGAATAATATTAGAAATCAACATCTACACTGAAATTAATGCATCTATTTTACTGAAAAAAAAAAAAAAAAAAAAAAAAAAAAAAAAAAAAAAAATAAATAAATAATAAATAATAATAAATAAATTAAATAATAAATAATATATATATATATATATATATATTATATATATATATATATATATATATATATATATATATATTCATGGCTTTCTAAATCCAACTTATTTTACCTTTTGTAAAGTCCCTACTTCCTCTTCCTCTATGATTAAAAGTATTCAATATTATATATACTCTATAGTATCTATATTTTTCTGTGCATCTCTTTCTTCTTCTCTCTCTCTCTAATCTCTACCTATGTGTCTATGTCCCTCCCTCTCCCACTCTCTCTCCCTCCCTCTCTGCCCCGTCACTCTCTCTCCCTCCCTCTCTCCCCTGTCACTCTCTCTCTATATGCCTCTCTTTGTCTCTCTTTTCTTCCCTCTCTCTCACCTCGTCATCTATATCTATATCTCCCTCCATCTCCCTTTGTCGGTCTCCCTATCTCATCCCCCAAAACACACTTGCTCTCTCTCTCTCTCCATATCTATCTATCTCTCACTCCATCTCTCTCTTCTTTCGTCTATGCCCCCTCCATATATATATCTATCTCCCTTTGTCTCTCCATTGTATATAATCTATCTTACCCCCAAACATACACACTCTCTCCATATCTATCTATCTCTCACTGCCTCCTTCCTCTCCCTCTCTTTCTTCCCCTTCTCTCCCTCCTTCTCTCTCTCTCTCTTCCCTCCCACTCTCCTCTCTCTGTCAATATCTCTCAATATCTCCCTTGGCATTCCCTCCCTCTATCCACCTTTCTCTCTCTATGTATTTCTTCTTCCCACCCTCTAACTCCATCTCTCTCCCCCTCCATTTGTCAAGTCATCTCTCTCTTCCTTCCTCTCTCTCCCTTTCTCTCCCGCCTCCCTCTATCTCTCCCCTACCATATCTCTCTCTCTCTCCCCCCTCCAACTCTGTCACTACCTCTCTCCCTCTCTCCTTCTCTCTCTCTCCTTTTCTTTTCCCTCCATCATGGTGTCTCCCTCTCTCCTTATCTCTACCCTCCATCTCTATGTCCCCCTCTCTCTCTTCCCATTCTCTCCCAATCTCCTCTCCTTCTCTCTCTATTCCCTCCTCTCCTCTCTCCCTCACTCTCTCTCCATCTCGCCCTTGTCACTCCCTCTATATTTCCACCTCTATCTCTCTATGTCTTTGTTATTCCCTCCCTCTCTCCCCCTCCAACTACATATCTCTCTCCCTTCCTCTCTGTCTCCTCAAATTTATCTTGCATTTTTTTGTTACAATGATCTATGTATCCTTGTTAACCCATACCAATGGATATGGGATAAGATAATAGTGAACATTCAATCCAAGTTTCTTGATGAAATATATTGTGATGAAATTAGCTTGTGACATAAGTCGAATAAAGCATATATTTGGTCTTCTTGAGCCATATCTTAATATGAAATAGTTTGACCATCTCCTTCTCTTATTAGTGATGAAGGCTGCTCAAATTAACCTCCTTTTTCAATGATGTGTAGACAATCTTCTTGTCCAAGTCAAATTGTATTTCCACCTAATTAGTCAAACTTGTGGTAAAACATACTTTTTCTTCCTATCCTTCTTATGGTTATTCGAGTTCAACTCTAGAAGTAGTTTCCAACACTTCTCCTTGGTGTGACCATCAATGTTGTTGTGATTGAAGTGATTTCTAAGATCTTTACACTCATGTGCAATGGTTGTTGACTACTTATCTCCACTTCTTCTTCCCTCCTTAATATCTTCCTAGTGCTCTTTCTGCTTTTAACCACTTGAATTGTTAAGATCTATAGAAGTTCCATCTTCACACTAAAACACCTTATTAATCCTTAGATATTGAGTGATTATATTAATAATGTTATATTTTTATGTAGGGTAGAACATTTAATGGTCTCATTTTATTATGATTGTACCATATGTCTCCTATATACATTCTAAGGGGACATCATTTTAGGAGGATCATAATCTTATCTTATACATTGTATTCATTATGAAAGGAGGTTTCCACCTCGAAGTGGCTTATAATTATTGGTTTCTTATCATTTGTAAAGCACAAAGTTTATAAAAATTGGTATCAAAGGTTATGATCCTAGGGTTTTCCTACTTAAAATGAATCATCATGGTATTCTTGTTGGAACATTTTTTCTATGGCACTTCCTATAATGAAATTTGGAGCATATTGAGAAGAAATATTTGGGAATATCTAGTTAAAATTTTAAATATTGGTTGATCTGAGGAAGTTGTGTTCCTAAATGCTCCTAAATTTAGTTTCAAACAAGTCAGAATGTCATTTTCATTTTAAAAATAAATAAAAATAGGATGTTCTAGAACGTGAAATTTTGTGGGGACAAAAGCAAAATCATTAGGTACTTTTGACAAAATCCTAGACTTTATTTTTATATACTTTTGTAGATGTCCTCCAAAGAAGTTAGGGTTCCTAATAGCTCTTAAAATCAGTTTTAAATATGTTAGTTTGACATGTTCACTATAACTTATTTTCAAGGATGTTTCAGATTGTGAAATTTTAAGGAGATAAAGGGGAGATCTCTAGGTAACTATGGTCAATATTTCAAAATTTGATTCACTATACTTTCAGATATATTCTTAATGGAATGAAAGTCTTTGAATGGTTCTAAAAACAATTTCAAATATGTCAGTTTTATATTTTTCACATAACTTATTTTCCAAGAATTTTCAGATTGTGAAATTTTCAAATATCTTAGTGTTGAATTTTGTAGTTATGATTAGTATTCATAATTTATATTTTAGCCCTTGAAATATATAATGAAAACGTAAGGCATGTTCTTCATGTCATTGTTATTGGTTAGCCCTTAAAAATATTAATGAAAAACATGTCCTTCATGTCAGCTTTAAAAGAGAAAAAATTTAAATTTAAATTTTTGGCTCCAAAATTGTCAAGTGAACTCTCCTTCAAGTCAAGTCAGCCCTAGTGAAGAGAAACCCATTCAAACAGGTTGAACACTATATATAGAGCACTCAACCTCCTCCACAAAGCACCATTCTATCACTCACACAACAAGACATATTATGGGCATTCAAGTGAAGAAGAAGAAGGATAAAGTGTAACAGCTTGGAATTAAAATATAAAAACTAATTACATAAACAATGCTATTAATAATTGAAAACAACATTCAACTAATATGCATATAATTTCCAGACCATTAGTAGTGAATACTTACCTATAGTCCAAAGATGTATCTTATTGTCGATTATGGAGTTGTGTGGCTACTTGAATCTTGTTGACCCCATCAAAGTTTTGGGGGTGACTCTCTACCCAACCACAGGCTCAACTACACATAATCTTTCTGCAACTAGCCACCCCCAAACCCTCAATCAATTACTACTTCCACATATGTATGACATCATTAACTTCTCATTAGAAATATGTCTAATTACCACATATCATCACATCATGAAACACCCTTACAACATTATAGTTCAACATTTCCATGTTGACATAAAAAAAATAATTGAAACCATAACCTCATACATAATACCATAGTGTATCAATAAAATTTAAGCAATAAGACATGATTCAAATGTTTTCGAAAATATAGAATATAATATTATATAAAATAGAATATACTAATATAATATATATTAAAATATAAATAGATATATATATTAATATATATATATAGTTTTAAAATTACAATATGTTTTCACTTACCATTATCCATTCTCCTTTATCTTAAATCATCATTGATGATAAAAGGAATATTCATAAGAAAAATCATTATTAGAAATCATTTAGCAAAGACTCCAAATCATATTTGATCCATGGGATCAAAAAAAAGCTCAAAAATAAAATTGCTCAAAATTTCTCAAAACTAGTGTCAAATCGTAGTGTTCATAATTATATTTCCAACACTACTTGAATCGCCTCAATCTGACATCATACACGAAAGTTGTCGCATTTTGAAGCTTTTGGCAAACAATTAAAAAGTCAACTTGGAGGGTTGATTAGGCTGCTAACTGAGCAGCGTGTAGACATCATCAGTTGATTGAGAGGGGTACGGTATCATACGGGTCAATCATGTGTCGACACGTGGCAAGGTCGTATAGGCTCGGTTGACGAGATTTGTTTGGTTGGTGTTGTGTTGATGTGGGCCAATGATGAAGTGCCACATGGCCCTCAATTTTCGCACCAACTTTCTTATGGGTCAATCCGCTGACCCCATCGAGATCAAATCCATGACCTATCAGTTACAAACCATCTTTCAAACTAACATACCAATGCAATGCTCATTATAACTATGCAAAACATTATATTTAAATTGAAGTCGGGTTGGAGTTAGCAGGAGGGGGGGAGGGCACGTGGCCCTAGCCCTAGTCACATGTTGTACCACACAACCCCGATGCAAAGGTAGAGGGTCTGGGTGGTTAACCCTGGCACAGAGTCACATTGAAAACTCCAAAACCATCAGTGGAGCATACCGGAGAGGGAGGGGAGATAAGACATGGCCCCCAGTCTTGTTATTAACTGAAAAATTATTTGGTGGGAGGCTTGGGCTGGGGCAGGCACGTGGCACCCTACCCACGCCCAGCCCCCAGTGACATGATGTCATATGCCCAGGACCCAGGAGCTAAATATTCAATGCTCAAACCTCATTGGTCTTCTCAAAGAGGCGACAACTTGCACTGTTTGTGGTGGATTCAGTGTCATTCCCAGGAAAAATTGTTGCTCAACAGTCAACAAAAAGGTGGATTTCGCAGCACAGTTAGACATTTTTGTCAATTTGTAGGACAGATAGCAGGGAATTTGGGGAAAGAAGCCTAACTTGTTCATTCTTCAGCCTTTTTGAGCCCAAGAAGAACCTAGATAGGGGTTTTTGGGTGTTTTGAACTAAACGGTAGTATCCTTTTTTAAATTTGAGCTATGTAAACTAACGTAATTTCAAATTTGAGCATATAATTTAAAGGCCCAACATTGGAAGTTGGACCCAGAGATGTAGTTCAAGAGGTGTGAACTCTGTCATCAAATTGTTGTTTGTGTGATGTTTTTCATGGTCTATTTTTCTTTGTTTTATTTATCGCAGTTTGACTGAGCAGGGTATGGTTTTAGTCAGGTCAATCCTGTGCCGACATGTGGTAGGGTTGTACAGGCCTAGTTGGCAAGATTTGATTGATTGGTGGTTTTCTGATGTGGGCCAATCATGAAGCACCATATTACCCTCTATTTTAATGCCAAAAATTTTATTGGTCGACTCGCCAACCCTATCAGGATCGAACCCATGACCTATCAGTTACAAACCATCTTTCGAACCAATAGACCAATAAAGTGCTCACTATAACTATATAGAAAATTTATATTTAAATTAAAGTCAGGTTGGAGTTGACAAGAGGAGAGGGGCACGTGGCCCCAGCCTTAGTCACATATTGTGCCACACAACCCTGGAGTGAAGGTGAAGGGGCTAGGAAGTTAGCCCTGACCCCGAGCCACATTGAACACTCCACAACCATTGGCGGAGCATAGTAGAAAGGGCATGGAGATAAGCCTTAGCAAAAAATCATTGTGGGAGGCTCAAGGAAGGGCAAGCATGTGGCACCCTACCCGCGTCGAGCCCGCAGTCACATGATGCCATATGCTTACGACCCAAGTGCTAAGGAGTTGGCACTCAGGCCTCATTGGCGTGCTTAAAGATGATAAAAATTGCACAGTTTGCAACGGAATCAACATCGGTCCAAGGCAAAATTATCATTCAGAGGTCAACGAAAAGGTGGATTTCATAGCATAATTAGACATTTTTGTCAATTTGTAAAACAAATAGCATGGAATTGGAGAAATAGGCCTAACTTGGTCATTCTTCAACCTTTTTTAGCCCAAGAAGATCCTAAATAGGGGTTTTGGGTGTTCTAAACTCAATGGAGATATCATTTTTGCAATTTGAGCTATGAAAATTGATGTAATTTCATATTTGAGCATATAATTTATATGGCCAACATTGAAATATGGACCCAGAGACATAGCCCAGGTGGGGTGAACTCCGTCATCAAATTATTGTTTGTGTGATGTTGTTCATGGTCTATTTTTCATAGTTTTATTTCTGCAAAATTTAACTAAAACACTAAGTTTATGTGCTTTTGCAAATTGATCCATTTCCCACAAGATGTAAACTTGCTTGCAAACGTTTTATGAAACCTTCAAGTTTTTTATTTCATATCAGTTTGGTATCAGAGCCGAGTTTTTTTGAAGGTTTGACTGTGTTTGCAAGTGTTTTATTTATGCTTATAATGTTAAAGTTGAAAAGAGAGAAAGAGTGCTTGAAGATCCAAACCCTCAAATTGGCTCCAGGAGGTCACAAACTCCTCAAACTCCACCATCATGGCACATGAAGAAGGAAATGAGATGATGTATGAGGATGAGAGAGCTTTCAGAAAGTCTTTTTATGACATGTTTGAAATGGTGAAAGTTTTGTATGAAGAGAGGACAATAAGGTTGCAATGAGAAAGTTCAAATCATCCAAAAGGTAATGGTGGTGATGGGAGAAAACCTACACCACCACCTCACCTCCATATCCACCTTCATCCTCACCTCCTTCAACACCTACACATACTCCTCTTAGATCTCCAAAAGGACATGCTCAGTCTCATTTGCTTAAGCTTGATGTCAAGTTTGAATTTCCTATGTACAATGGAGAAGTAAATGCTGAAAAGCTGGATAATTAAGTTTGTCAAATTGAAGTCTATTGCAATATTCAAAGGATTAAGGATGATGTGACCAAGATCTAGCTTGTTTCTCTTCATTTAAAAATTTCAACTCTCATCTGGTGGGAGGCCAGAACTCAAGAAGATTTGAAGAAAATGTTAAAATTATCTCTTCTTGGAATGATTTTATAGCTACATTAAGAAGGAAATTTTATCCATTAACTTACATGCAAAAAAATTATGGATTGGAAAAAATATAGACAAGCTAAAGGTTAGAGTGTTCAAAGTTGCACACAAGAATTTAGAAGAAGGGATTTAATCTTGGGTGTAGATTTGTCTTCACAAGGCACTCTCCTTAAATACATAGGTGGATTACATAGTTATTTGAGACATACAATTCTTATGTTTAATCCCACCAATCTAGATGAAGTATGTGTTCTTGCAAATCATTTAGAAACAAGAGGGAAGAATGTTCCTCGAGAGACTAGTAAGAAGCCATCCGAATCTAGAGACAAAGGAAAGGGGAAGTTTAAAGGAAAACGAAAAAAGAATGTTGCAGTCAAGAAAGAGGGAGAGAAACTTACCTATAAAAGTTGCTCTAAAGAATGCCATGATGAATACCATTGTTGGGAATTACATCCAGAAATGAGAACAAATAAGCTCAATAACAAGGGGAAACAAAAGACAGTTGCAACAACTCAACAATATCTAAGATCTAAGTCAAGTGATGAAACCAAAATCATAGCCATGGGATTAAAAGCTAAAGATTCTATTGTGGTACAAGTTCATCTAGCAATCCTATTGAGTCTCAAAATGATAAAGAAATAGCTTTTCCATATAAGGTCATTACAAAACATACCAAATTTGATACCTTGTTTGATAGTGGATCCCAAGTTAACCTTATCTAAGAAGCTATTGTCAATAAACTAAACTTAGAAAATACACCTCATCCTAAACCTTACCCTTTGGGTTGGGTATGTGAAAATGCCAAATTGCAAGTGACAAGAAAGTGTAAACTAAAATTTTTCATCACTGTAAACTTTATAAATGAGGTAGAGCTTGATTTTGTACCACTTGACATATGCAGGATTGTTTTAGGGATTCCATACTTGTATGACCGAAAATCCATATCCTATCATCATGAGAACAAATATCTTTTTTTTAAGATGTAGTTGATTATATATTTAGAGCACATTTCAAGAAAATGAACTTGTCTCTCGTAAGTGTTGGTCAGATGAAAAGGCTTGTAAATGCTAGTAAGAATTTTGTATTATTGATGATCAAACCCAAAGATACTGATGAATCTGAAGATTTCCAAGGATTTGATTCAAAACTCAAGCATGATTTGGTTGAAGTTATTAACACGTATGATAAAATGTTTCAGGAACCTAAAGGGTTGCCTCCTAAAATAGGAATCCAACATGATATTCAATTGCAGCAAGATGCACCTCTTCCAAACATTGACATGTACAGAATGTCAATTTTGGAGAATGCATAAATCAAGAAGAAAATTCAAGAACTGCTTGACAAAGGTGTCATCAGGCCTAACACATCTCCTTGTTGGTCTCATGTTGTCTTGGTTCCAAAGAAGGATGGTATATGGTGCATGTGTGTGGATTTTAGAGCTTTGAACAAAATGACAGTAAAGAATCGTTATCCTCTTCCTCTTATTGATGATTTTCTAGATCAGTTTAAGGATGTTGTTTATTTCACTAAATTAGATTTGAGAAGCAATTATCACTAGATAAGGATTGTGAAGTTGATATTTGGAAGATTTGTTTCAAGACAAAACAAGGTTTGTAGTTATGTCGTTTGGGATTTTCAATGCACTTGCAACATTCATGAGAGTTATGAATGATGTTTTCAAACCATTCCTGGATGATCTTGTCATCATCTACGTAGACGATATTCTGATTTTCAATAAGACTCATGAGGAGGATGTCAAGCATGTGAAACAAGTTTTAGATGTCTTAAAGAAAGATAAATTGTATTTGAATATGTCTAAGTGTGAATTTGGGAAAACCTCTTTGGTTTATTTGGTTGATATTGTAGGAGGGGGTGAATTGAAAATTGATCCCTCAAAATTTGAAGTCATTATGAATTGGCCTAAACCCAATAATGTAACAGAAGTTATTAGTTTTTTGGGAGCAACCCAATATTCGAAAAAATTCATAGCTAACTTCTCACTCATTGCAGCACCATTACATTCATTGACAAGTGTGAAATAGGTATTTCAGTGGGGAAGCAAGCAGTAGAAATCCTTCGATACATTGAAAGAGAAAATTAGTACAACACCCATTCTTTCACTTCCAAATCTTGAACAGCCAATTGAGATTCAAAGTGATGCAAGTGATTATGCCATGGGAGTAGTTTTGATGCAGCGTGGTAAGCCTATCTATTATCATTATGAAACCTTTACAATGCAATAATTAACTATCCAACTTATGATAAAGAGTTGTATGGTTTGGTACAGAGCCTGGAGAAATGGAAGCACTATTTGATGGGTAAGGAAAATATTATTCATACTGACCATCAACCTTTGCAATATTTACAATCGCAAACCAAGATACAACAAGCTAGACATTTCAGGTGGATGGGATTCCTATAGCAAACTTCATTTGGTAATGAGGTAAAAGAAAGGTGTATACAACAAAATTGTTGATATGTTATCAAGGCATATTGTTAATGCATTTTTCATTCTTAAGAATAACTCAATAATGCATGAAAGCTATATCGAACAATACGCTCAAGATGACGATTTCAAATATGTTTATGCAATGTTGATTCAAGGAAATCATGTTGAAGAGTTGGATTATCATGTTCATAACAAGTTGTTGTATCATTTTGGAAATTTATGTGTTCCACAAGGTGAAAGAGTCAATTTCATAAGATAAGCCCGCACTTCTCTTATTGTTGGTCACTTTGGTGTAGGCAAAACAGTTGTACAAATTTAGACGTATTGCAATTGGCCTCGTATGAATGAAATTGTTTCAAGATATGTAAGAGGATGTTCCATGTGTGCTAATAGTAAGCTTAGCAATAGGAAATTAGGTTTGTATACTCCACTTACTATTCCTTCTCGTCCTTGGGAAAGTATTTCTATGGATTTTGTAGGAGGGCTACCAATGTCAAAGAAAGGTCATGATTATATTTATGTTGTTGTCGATCATTTCAGCACAGTATGTGTGTTGATGCCATGTAAGAAATGGGTTACAATTGAACATACCACGAAGATTTTCTTATAAAATGTATGGGTACACTTTGGGTTTCCCATTTCTATTATTTTTTATCGAGATGCTCGATTTGTCGGAAATTTTTGGTCAAGCTTATGGGATCTCATGGACACTAAGTTGAAGAAGATCACAACATTTTATCCACAAATTGATGGCCGAACAGAAGTGGTAAAAATAACACTAGCGCATCTCCTTCATGAATTTTGTGGCAAGCATCCTAAACTTTGGGATGAACATTTTCATTGCATCCAGCATGTTTACAATCTTGCTAAGCATTCATTTATGTAAGTATCTCCAGATGAAGCTTGTTTGGGTTATTTTCCAAAGTCTCCTTTGGATTTTATATTTAGTAAGGATATTTCAATAGATGGACATAGTGATGTAAACAAATCCAATAATTTTATTGAATGAATTCATCTAGTGCATCAAAGTGTAAAAGAGTAGCTTGAGAAAAGAAGAGCCAAGTACAAGGCAAGACATGACAAACATCGGGTTGATCATGATTTCCAAGTGGGAGATATAGTTTGGATATATATCAACAAGGAAAGACTTCAAGGTGAAGGTAAAATTCTTAAGCCAATCAAATATGGTCCTTTCAAAATTTTGGAGAAGATTGGTAATAATGCTTTTCGATTATATTTTCCACCTTATATGCAAATTTCTTTTGTTTTGAATATGTAAAACTTGAGATTGTATGAGCCTCCAGTGATTTATGATCATGGAGATAATGTTCAGATTCCATATATTGAAGATTTTTCTCCTGAATATATAGATTAGTTGCACAAAGATACCATTCTTGGCAGGATAATCAAGACTTCACGTAGAGGTGATGTGGAGTATCTTCGAGTGGAGCTCAAAGGTACTATCCAGGTAAATCAAGGTAGATTGAGATCAGGAAAGTGAGGGAGTTGTACCCTCACTTACTTGTTGAATAAAAACAAACTTTTGGTGGACCAAAGGCTTCAAGTGGGGGCGAATGATCTAGGGGATCAAAAATATGCTCAAAAATCAAAGTGTTCAAAACTAGTGCCAAAGCGTAGCTTTTTAATTGTTTTCATTCCAACGCCACTTGAATCTCCTCAATCCAACATCGTATGCTAAAGTTATCACATTCTAAAGTTTTTGGTAAACAGCTAAAAATTCAACTTGCAGGGTTGACTAGGATGCTAAATGGGTAGTCCATACAATAATGTAATCAACTGGCTGAGAAGGGTATGGTGTCATACGGGCCAATCCCATGCCGACACATGGTAGGATCATATAGGTCATGTTGGCAAGATTTGATTAGTTGGTGGTGTATTGATGTGGTCCAATGATGAGGCACCACATGGCCCAATGGGAGGGCATCATGTGGCCCTCAATTTTCGCGCCAAAATTTTTATGGGTCAACCAGCCAACCCCATCAGGGTTGAACCCATGACATATCAATTATAAATTTTTCCCCAAACCAATAGACAAATACAATGCTCATTATAATTATGCAGAAATTTTATATTTAAATTGAAGTTAGATTAGATTTGGTAGGAGGGGAGGGATACGTGGCCCCAACCCCAGTCACATGTTGTACCACACGACCCTGGCATGAAGGCATAGGGGTCGGCATTAGCCCTAGCCTCAAGTCGCATTGAACAATCTGGAACCATCAACGAGCATAGTGGAGAGGGCAAGGAGAAGGGATTTCAGTTGACCTGGAAAAGGGAAAGGCCATATTGGATTGGCCAATACCGAAAAATTCTCATGAGGTGCATAGTTTTATGGGGCTAGCCAGTTATTATCGCATTTTTGTGGAAGGGTTTTTAAGGATTGAAAAACCCATCACCACATTATAGCGAAAAGGGGTCAGGTATGAATGGGCATATGAATGTGACACTGCATTCACTGAAATAAAAAGGTCACTAACTAGTGCATCGATCCTTCAAGTATCAGACATGGAAAAATACTTCACTATCTACACCAATTCTTCGAAGCAAGGATTGGGAGAAGTGTTGATGCAAGAAGGCAAAGTAATAGATTATGCATCTAAAAAATTTAATAAATATGAAGAGTTGTATGCTACCCATGACTTAGAGTTATCAACAGTGATGCTAGTTTTGAAACTGTGGAGCCACTACCTCATTGGGAGAAGCTTTGAGTTAAGAATGGATCATCATAGCCTGAATCACCTCTTCACTCAAAGGGATTTGAATGCTAGATAGACACAGTGGACGGAATTCATGAGTGAGTATGATTCGGGATCTCATACATTAAGGGAAAGGAGAATGTGATGGTTGATGCACTAAGCAAGAGGCCGCAAACCTTCTCCCTAGTACCCTTAAGGGTAAATTTGAGGGAACGTGTGTTGAAGAAACTCTTTGAAGATAGTTAGTATCTTAAGATTATATCAACACTCCAGAGTGGGAAGAAGATAGAACAAAAGTTTGAGGGATATGTCCTTGAACCATATGGACTATTGAGATTTCAAAGTAGAATGTACATCACTAAGGAAGGGGGTATAAGAAGAACCATCCTCGAAGAGTCACATAGAGCACTCCATTGTGCACATCCTGGAGTGAAGAAGATGTATGCGGACATGAAGAAACTCTTCTTTTGAGTGGGAATGAAACATGACATAGTCCAGTTTGCCACCAAATTCCTTGAATGTCAGCGGTTGAAGGTTGATCATTGCCATCTAGCGGGACTCCTACAACCAAATGACATTTGTATGTCTAAATGGGAGGTCATTTCTATGGATTTTGTTGCAGGTTTTCCACTTACTTCACAGAAGCGCAATGCTATATTGGTTGTACTTACGATGTTACTGATGTAGCACGATTTTTTATTATAAGTGAAGTTATTTGACTACATGGGTTGCCCAAAAATATCATTTTTGATAAAAACTCTCACTTTACATCTAGGATTTGGACAAGTTTGTAGTCAATGTTAGGGACTCAGTTGAACCTGAGTAATGCATATCATCCTGAAACAGATAGGCAGACTGAAAGAGTAAATCAGGTTATGGAAAACACACTTAAAATGTACGTCATGGATAATCAAAATCAGTGAGAAAGGTGCTTACAATTGGTATAATTTGTCTATAGTAAAAGTTACCATGGTTCCATTGGGATGCCTCCTTATCAAGCTCTATATGGAAGGCCATGCAGGATTCCATTGAGTTGGGAAAATTTGGAGGACCAAGTAATACTTGGGCCTAAATTGGTGCAAGAAATGGAGGAACAAGTAAGACAGATTCGACAAAGGTTAAAGGAAGCATAAGATAGAAAAAAGAGTTATGTTGATGCACATAGGACTAATCAAAGTTATGAAGTAGGGGACCAAGTTTTTGTTCGTATTCAACCCAACAAAAGAACCATTCAATTTGGTAAAGGGATGAAGTTGTCACTTCGATTTATAGGACCTTTTAGAATCAAGGAGAAGATTGGACCAGTTGCCTATCGTCTTGTACTGCCACCCCATGTACATAAAACTCATGATGTTTTTTCACGTATCTATTTTACAACATTATGTTTCTGATGAAGCTCACAAACTAGATTGGAGGGAATCGCAGGTCTCAGACATGGGAATAATAATGGTTGAACCATTACACATATTGGATCATAGGGTTTGACAACTCAAACGTTGCATGGTGGACCAGGTTAAGGTCCAATGGGACAAGTATAGCATAGTTTCTGCTTCCTGGGAGGATGCAGAGACTATACGTCGTGACTACCCCTCACTTTTTGAGCATCTATGATGCCCATTTTTTACTTAGATAACTACCTATGCTAAGGCTCTATTTGTAGTTCCATATTATTTTATTTATGAATGCTATGTAATATTAATGAATTTTAGTTGGACAGATGAAAATACCTATATAAATCATTAGATAGATTAGGTATTGTTGATTAAAATATTTGATGTATGACTTATTTGATGTATGATTTACATGATGTACAAATTACTTGGTTATGATTTATATAATGTATGACTTATCATATTTATTGTTGTTTGATGTATGACTTAAGAGGATATGATTTATCTAATGAATGACTTATCAAAATTATGATTTATCTAATGTAATATTTATTTCTAGTATGTTGTTATGAAGTACAAAATTGACATGTGGATACTAGACTTAATAACATCATGATTAAGATCACTTATCTATATATATTTTGTTGTTATGTATATGCATGAATGAGAACTAACCTACAAATTAGAAAGAATTATATGATAACCAAGATCTACGCTTCTGACGGAGGAATTTTGAGACATCCAATGAGGAATGCTACATTGTTCTATTAGGTTTTGTACCTACTTGATATGCACTATTATGACATGGATAAATTGTAAATGACAGGTGGCATGATTGCCCGATTGAATTATGCGATGAAAAGTATCCAACCAGTGTCATAGTGTGGTCCATATTAGGGTGAGGAGGGGTGGAGTCATTTCCCACCATGTAACCTCCAAGCCTGGAATCATGGGAGGGCAGTGATGGACACTCTCCCCTAGAAGTGTGATAATGATTTCCAGTTTTCTGTTGGGGAAGTTAGTTTGATATATTCGGGGCTTCCACCATATTGGTTTTATCAATGGTTAGATCGGTATATCCACTGCCAGGGCATATTGCAGCACATAATGGATAGGATGGAAACAAAAGTAGGTTAGCAAGGATAGGAGGATATAGGTTAGTTGGAGACTATTGATGGGAAGTTGTATCATTTCTGAATTACTTAATTTGACTAATATAACTCTCTCTCTCTCTATTTTTTTATGCCTTATTGTCTAACTTCTTTCGAACTCATTTTTCCTTTATACTCGGGACGAAGCTTTTAAGGAGGGGTGTATGTAATGCCTTACTTGATCCTATCGGGTTAATTTTAATTAATGTGTATTTAACCTGTAGATATTGATTGACAATTATTAAGTAATATTGGTAAAACATACACTTGTGCATCTGTAATTTTATTTTACTAATATGAATTGTATTATTTGTTATTATTATATTCCTAAGGTGTCTTCTCAAATCTACTTTTGGATAAGATATGGTCTTCTGCAATATATTTCTAAATCAAATACCTATATCTCTATTCTCAAGGTGTCTTTTCAAATCTACTTTTGAATAAAATGTGGTCTTCTCCAATTTATTTCTAAATTAAATATCTATATTTATATTCCCAAAGTGTCTTCTCAAATATACTTTTGGATAAGATATGGTATTCTCCAATTTATTTCTAAATTAAATATCCATATTTATATTCTCAAGGTGTCTTCTCAAATCTACTTTTGGATAAGTATGGTAAAAAAAGTCAAGGATATTAAAATAAAAGGATGAGGGGGTGTTCATGACATTAATGATAGGTGGTTGAGGTGGATGGGAGGAGGAGACATAAAAGGGAAGAAGGATGAAAGGAGAGGGGGTAAATCCTTGGTATTTGTTTTGGACATTGGAGAATTTTATTTTGGGGAGGAATGTGGAGGAGAAAGAAGCGAATGAGAGAAATCAAACATGGAACTATAGGAGAGTGTTGTTTTTAAATTAGATACACTACATCTGGTTGGACTTGGGCTCGAAGGGCTAGGAAATCATTTCTTGTCGACTGGGAGGTAAATTCAGTCGGGTAGCCAAGAGAATTATCCCAACATAGTCAGGATCATACGAACCAAGCTACTAGAATAGGTATTCTTCCATTTGTTGATTACTTATGTAAATTTTTGCAAAATGAAATTTTTTACTTGTTTAAAATGTTCTAATGCAAATTTTACTGGTATGTGATTATTAAATAGATGTAGAGTTATAAACATGTTATTTTTTCTTATTGCAGTTAAATTAATGGAGGAATCTAATTTAGTTATATGACATAGGTTAGGTCTTCATAAGATCTAAGGAAATAATGAACATGAGGAGAAGCTTAATGTTGAAACTCAAACACATGGGGAATAATTTATCACAATTGGATAATACAAATATTGAATCACCGAACCATAATCATGAATTTTCAATCCAAGATCCACATCACTAGTGCTTCAATTCAACACCAAATAACTAATACATTCCAAATATTTATATGAGGAGGTTTGATGTTAATGATTTTATAATATGGATATTCCAAATGGATCAATACTTTGATCTGCACCAACTGACATCCTTACAAATGGTGAACATTGCATCAATTTTTTTTAAATAAGTCCAACATGTATCGTATAATGGATTTGTGAAAGAAACAATATTCTATTGTATATTTATCCATTTTTACAAAGGAATTGATAGCACACTATGGGGATATTAAGAGCAATACATTCTTTAGTTAATTGGTAAGTCTTCGAAAAAAAGATCCAATTACAAAGGACATTCAATAATTCCAAAAATTGAGTCTCAAGGTAAAATATATTTTAGATAATAATTTGTTAGACCTCTTTATGGAAAATTTAAAGAAAATCATCCAACATGAGGTGCATCTATTTGAGCCTATATCCCTGGAGCATTCTTTCAGTCTGGTGAGAAAAGTTGAAAGAAAAAATATAACTACTAGAAAATTAGTTACCAACAAATATAGAAGACACCATTCTGCCTCTCTTAACTTCACTCAACCAACAAGGTTGACTCCTTAAGATGGATGAAAGAAGAGAAACAGGATTATGATTCAATTGTCACAACAAGTACAATAAGGGGCATAAATGTGGTGAGAATAAATTATTCTACATAGACTCTAAAGAGGATGAAGATCAAGAATGGTAATATTACAAGATCTAGAGATAGAAGATACTACTCCAAAAATATCATGTCATGCATTGGCCAACATCAATATTCCACAAACCGTTAAGGTAGAAGGACATATCAAAAAGATAAATGTAAAAATGTTGATTGATTCTAGCAATACCCATAACTTCATCAACTACAAATTATCAAAACTTCTCAATTGTAAGGTATATCCAACACCATAGTTTCAAGTAATGATTGCATATGGAGTTATCATAAAAAATTTAGGGAAGTTCCATCGTATTAATCTCAATATGGAGGAGTATTTATTAGATAGTCATACAATCGCAATATAAATGGGTGGTATTAATGATGTATTAGGGATCCAATATTTACAATTATTGAGAACAATGACCTTTAATTTCAATATATCTTCATAATATTTACCTCAAAAGGCAAGGAAATTGAGCTTAGAGGTATCCAAGAAACTCTCTAAAATGATCAGCTCTAATGGAATCACAAAACTACTCATAAAGGGGCACCAAGGTGTAATTGCATAATGGTAATCACTAAATGTTCAAACGTTAATATCCTCTGTGTCAAGAGAGCTTCAAAAAGTTCTCAATAATTATTCCAATGTATTTCAAGTATTTCCTAAGGGTCTTACAACTACTCAAGATCATAACTATGTTATTCATTTGGAGCCTAGAAGTGTACCAGATAAAATGAAGCATTAGAGAAAAATTTAGGTCTAGAATTGGCCTCCTAAGGAATATTGTAAAACAATAATGGAAATAATAAAATAAGATTAGATTACCTCATTAAAGTTTTGTAGGGAAAAAAAAAAAAAAAAAAAAAACTATTTTTTCAACTTGTATTTTCAACATATCTCCCTATGATTTTACTCAAATTTTGAAAAGGAGAACTCGTTGTATGCATAATTTATTTTTTCATCCAAGGATTACCCATATTGTAAAATTTCAATAGACCCTACTACACAAAAAAATGTGAAATACATGAAAAACATGATAGCAATCACGTTTTTTATGTATTTCACATTTTCCGTGTAGTAAGGTCCATCGAAAGTGTGCAACATGGGTACTCTTTGGATGCAAAATTAAATTTTGCATCCAACAAGTGCTCCCACTTATAATTTGAGTAAAGTCATAGGAAATAAGTTGAAATTTTTTTATTTTTTTTTACTCCAAAAATGGTGAACCATCCCCCATGGTTGACATCATCATAATAAATCCTATTGGTTTTTAAAAAGTTGATTTTTGTTGTACATTTTGTTTTGAGGCCCATTTTTTACCTCAAAATTTCTCTAATGAAGGGGAATCCATACTAGAAGCAAAAACAATCCTTGAAACAAAGATTAAGCAGTTAGGTATTATAGCAATTATGGAGTACCTCATCAAACAAAAGAACTTACCAATAGAAGAAGTAATATGTGAAGATGTATTATTCATGCAAGAATCACTAGCAGTTATTAAAATGTTGAGGACACTAATTTTTTGAAGCATAGTAGCATGTTAAGCTCTATTTAGGCCCCATGTTAGCCTTAAAACCAGCTATTAAGCCCTACATCTTGAGTGATTATATTTCTATTATTATATTTTTATGTAGGCTAGAACCTTTCATGGTCCAATTTTATTATAATTGTACCCTTTGTCTCCTATACATGCACACACACACTAAGGAGACCTAGTTCTAGGAAGACCATAATCTTGTGTTGTACATTATATTCATTGTAAAGGGAGGTTTCCCCCTCAAAGTGAATTGTAATTATTGGTTTGTTATTAATTTTAAGGCACAAGGTTCATAACATGATTTCCCTTTATTTTGGCTTATGCTTTCCAGACACTACACATGTACACATGCCTTGTCCAATGTTCTCAGCTTGAAAAGCATCACCTTATTTTGTAAATGGTTGTGTAGACCCCCCAAATACTTGAACAGTACATATAGGATCTTAGGAGAGATATCCAACATGATAGTCATCTTCCCAAACTTAGTGGTGTACTTTTATATGCTCTACCCCTACCTCTACCTGAATTGGTATCATCAAATATATTGGTCCTCCACACACTCAATAAGGTAGAATTGGGACTTGAAAAGCGTTTTAAAGTCCCCCCACTTAGTTACTAGAAGAACACCCTCTAGCCTAAGTGTTTCCATATGGATTTCCTACCAAGTCAAAACATGGCCCTCTAACATCATTATAGCAAATGAAATTTTTTTCTCTTCATCTATATGATGTACAAAAAAATAATCTTCTAATTGTTCCAACCAGTTATTTAGTTTTAACACATTCATATCATCTTGTTATAACTTTATGTTGATCTCCACCTCCTTCTTAAATAGACATTATGAATTGGTAATGGCACTCGAACTCTATTGTTCTTTCTCGAGTTCTTTCCTTGATTCATTTTCTTGGTCTTCATGATCCACTAATTTCCTCTTTGATCTAACCTCTAAGTGAGAACCTCCATCTTCTTCTATTTCAAGCTTGTTTGTTATAGCTATAACAAGGAGGTTCATATTGCAATAAATTCTATGACATGTGCTTCTAGCATCGTGATTCTCTCTTCTGCTAGATCACTAGAGTTATTGTGAATATACATGTAGGTCATGACTAGGGTTATACAAATTTATGCTTAAACCGACCCTTGGATTCCATATAAATTCCATGAAATTCCCCAAATAAACTCAATATTATAGCAATATGATCTATGAATTGTAGTGAATATTTTATTGGAATAGTTTGTCACAACATATCTGATAAAATTACTAAAATGTTTACTATTAATTTTTCCTTTGACTCTAGATTCTTAAGTTGATTTTTTTTCTTAATTAATTCAGATAACTAAAATTTAAAATATTAAAAATATATAATTAAAATATGACACCATCCATGGTAGACACAAATATTTGCCTTGGAAAACCGTTATGGGAGAAAACCCAACTAGAAGGTGAGGCTATTCTAATATATTTTCTTTGGTATGACTCATATGAAGGTACAAAGAAAGAAGTATTTCCTATGGAGTTATCTAAGCCTTGTGGCCTACATGAATTCTACAAAAACCTCCATTCTTTTTCTCTCTATCTTCCCCCTCCTAGTTTCTCTACTCAACTATGGAATAAAATGCAATCGCATAGAATGGGACCACCACTCATAGTGGCCCAGTGTATAACATAGCTCAATATCCAACTAGGGAGCTTTGACC
Source organism: Pinus taeda (assembly GCA_000404065.3). Taxonomy (NCBI): domain Eukaryota; kingdom Viridiplantae; phylum Streptophyta; class Pinopsida; order Pinales; family Pinaceae; genus Pinus; species Pinus taeda. The sequence continues at coordinate 112,414 of APFE030359567.1, forward strand.
ACCTCAACTCTCAACTAGAGTTACAATTTTAGACTTTCTACAGTATTATTCAAACTCCACACATTTTTAGTCTCATATGCATGAGTAGCAGTGCATAACGTGGCATCCGCTCATACCATGGTGGTCAAACATGGTATCTCAACTTGCGAGAGGCATAATTTGTGCATAGAAACAGTAATTGATATGATTATTGCGATATTGGAAATGTATTTGAGTGTAAAACAATGTTTTAGGATTCATTGCTAAATAGTTGACCCCAAAAATGTCAATTAATATCTCAAAATGGCTCCAAAATGTTTCATACCCCAATTCTCCAAATTGAAACTCGCTGATAAAAAAGACCCACCACGTTGATTCCTCTAGGTTTTCCACTCTAAAAGCATCAATATAAATGAAAAATAATATATATCTCTCATTTAAATCAAGACATACATTTTTTGTTACCACCAATAGATTTTCAAGTGAAAAAATAATAGTGAACAATGAATCAATCTTCGTCAATGTGTGTTCATAATGTAAAGTGATTATGCAAAAAACATAGTCAAATCTTATAGGATCAACAACATTCATGAAAAAAACTATACAAAATTAGTGACACGTAATCTGCTTGTCGATTTTCATCCACTCTATCACTTACACCCCCAACATTCAACCCCAACTCAAATGATCTTTCTTACCACATGGTACAAGGCCCTCTATTGAAACTAGTCTTTATATGTCACTCCTCATGGAATGGTGTTACAACTTATCATGAGTCACTACAATTATGGAAAATAGCAATGTTTCTTTGAGCCTATATGTAGTACACCTAGGGGGGATGGTATGGGGTACAGAGGGATGTACCCGAGAAAGTTCTCTGATACCACTTGTAATAGATTTGACCCAAAAATATATGACAATACAGATATACCCAGAAATAACAAGAGATAAATAGATAAACTCCAGATATTTATTAATATCAAAACCATTAAGGTAGAGTAACACCATACAATCACTCCTTAAGGAAGGAGAACGCTCCACAAGCCATGTGTTTGTCCATACAATATTCCTTGACATCTATCAATGTAGAATATCTAGCCTCTCTATAGGCTTCATACATACAATACCATGGGTCATTACCATGGTTCTCTCAATACCATATATCTAATACCATGGGCTTACCAATTAACTATGACCCATCCCATTATTACATTATTCCATTGGGTACCTCCCTTTGTACCCCATAATATCCCCCCTAGGTATACTACACTATATCGGCCCAAGCATTTGAAAATATCTGAAGTTGCATGGAGTATGTTAGGCCCCTATAATACTAGTGTATTCCCTTATTATTATTGTCACTGTAGCCCCTTATTGTATTTGTTTTCCCATGTTGTCCCCATATTGTTATTATTGTGCCCCATAGAAGCCCACTATTGTTATTGTTCTGCCCTTACATTATTATTGTTATGTCTTCTTAACTATATTGTGACCCCTTAGACCCCTATATATAGAAAGGGGGTCTTGTCATTTGTATCATCCAAGAATTGTTCATTTGTGTAATGTAAAGGAGGTTACCCCCTCGAAGAGGCTCGTTTTGAATTCGTTGATCTATTTTTTCTTCTATTTGTGAGTTGGTTGCATAAAAAATGGTATCAAAGCTTTGGATTCTATGGTTTTGCTGCTTCAAACAGGTCATCGTGGAATTTTCGCTATAAATATTTTTCTACGACGTTTAAGAAGCTAAAATTAGAACTCATTTTATTTGAAATCTTGATGAACCTTGGGTATGAATTTCAAACCTTGTCTCACTATATTTTTGGAGATATGAGCCAAGGAATTTAGGATTTGTGTAGGCTCCTCAATTATATCTCAAATAAGCAACTTGGCTAAAATCGTCATAACTTTGTCTCTGAGCATCAAATTGAAAATTTGTAAAAAGGTACAAAAATAGCATGGACTTGGTTTTTTGTGTATTGTTTTCAGGTCCGAAGGTCGAAACAGTGACACATTGCACTTCGTACAAGTTCACTCTATTGAACCAATCCATAATCAAGTCATCGTGGGAGATTTGGAATAACTCTTTCTTGACAAATCTAATCTTGATCAGACTTGTGAGGTTGGAAAGAGGATGCAAAGGGATACGATAGGACAAAAATTCATACCTTGGAGATCTGCAATTACAGAGAAACAACTGATTCAAAATCAAGCTCCTACAAAGCCAAAAAATAGGTTTAGTCTTTTTAACATTTTTCATAAGTTTGGTTTGAAGGAATTCAAAGGACATAGTGAAGCATAATTATCATTAATTGATGCCCCGAAGAAGAAAAGATGGAAACACCTAATAAGAAACCTGAAAGCTCTAGCATGAATCATGAAGAAAAGGAAGAAATGCAACATGATATATCAAAATTAAAAGACCAAGTGCAACAAATTTCACTCTCACAAAAAGTAACATAAGTTAAGATGGATGGTTTAAAGAAAGGCATGAAGCTAAGGTGGATGTTTTAAAGAATAGCATTGAAGCTAAGATGAATGGTATGGAATTTAAGATGGATGGTTTAAATAATGATGTAGAAGCTAAAATGAATGGTTTGGAAGCTAAGATGGATGGCATGGAAGCTAAGATGGATTGTAAGAAGGAAGGAGGCACTAGAGCCTATCCCCCCTTAGTGACAACTTCCTGAACTCTAACCATAAATCGAAGTTTACTAAACTTTGCCTCTGTGAGAGCCTTTGTAAATATGTTTGCAACTTGATCATCTGTTGAACAATATTGCGCTTCAAGAACATGGTCATGAATGAGCTTTCCGATGAAGTGCATGTGCAGTTCAATGTGTTTGTTGCGTTGATGTTGGACTAGATCTTTGCATAGTTGAATGGCACTTTGATTATCACACCAAAGTGTAGTCGGATGATGCTGCTAAAATCCAAACTCTGACAAGATCTAACGAAGCCACGGGGCTTCTTTACTAGCTTCTATGACACCATGATACTCTACTTATGCTGAAGAAAGAGAAATGGCACTTTTTTTCTTGAAAACCCATGTAATAGGTCCTAAACGAAGAGTGAACACATAACCTACAGTAGAGTTCTGATCATCGGGGTCAACAGCCCAATCGGAATCAGTGAAACCAACCAATAGAGGAGATGCATCGGCATTGTAATGAATCCCAAACTGAATTGTACCTTGAACATAACGAAGTATTCTTTTAGCTACTTTCCAATGACTTTTATGTGGTTTTTGCATAAACCGAGCAATAAGGCCAACAGGAAAGGAAAGATCAGGATGAGTATGGGTCAGATACAAAAGTTTTCCTACAAGTTGATAGAATAAGGTAGCAACAACTTCAGGTGAAGTACAAGTGACTGAAATTTTGGCTCTAGACTGAAAGGGAGAAGGGGCTGGCATACAGTTTTCCATATGAAAATGGCGTAGAAGATCACAGACATACTTGGACTGGGAAAGGGAAATACCTTATGTTATCACCAAAATAGGACCCTGATAGGCTGCTGATCAGACTATCTCAGTGCAACTATTTCAAACCAATCTTTTAGCTAAGGCTTAGCCTCCTTAGCCTGAGAGGGCTCTTTCAAAGGGTTAATGATATTGATTAAAGATATGGATAGATGACTAACTCTATGGTTTGTGATTTTATATGTTTATACATTGGAAGATGGATACTTGCTACCATTGGGCTATGGAATCAGTGATAGAGATAAGGATAACAAATAGCTCTTCTTATAAAACTGAGGCTTGTATATACTTCAATGAAAGAGTGACACATTCAAGAAAGTCTCAATAACTTGAAGTTCATAGGAGCCAGAGCATGTGGGCATGAATTCTGAGTAATGATACATCAAGGTATTCAAAAGGAAAGAATTTAAAGTGATAGATCAGAGTTTAATACCTAAAGGAAGTCAGAGCATGAGTAACCATGAATTCTGAGTAATAAGTATTAAAACATTGAAGAAAAAACATCCAAAGATAGGACCCAAGAACTCAATTCACCATAGTTTAACACTTAAAGGAAGTCAGAGCATGTTCCTCCATGAATTCTGAGTAATAAGCATTAAGACTATGGAAGTAAAGCATATAAAAGATAAAATGTGAATCTCACTGAAGTACACTAAGAATCTCAGCTTCAAAAAAGTCCAACTGCTCCTGTATATATCAATCCCTGCAAAGCATTTTCAAAAGTAGTCTTGTTCTATAACATTTTCCAACCCCTAATACATTAGTTCTTCTCCCATATATAGAGTTCATGTAGATTCCTTCCTCCAGCATGAGGGGAATTCAAATTCCTCCTAATTTGACACCTATTGACACTTAAAACTAACTATTTAATACAAAGAACAGCTAACTAGGAGTCTTAGAGATCTAATACAACTAGGAGTGTAACTCCTTATTATGATTACAGCAACCTTATCTAAACATTTAAAGAATTATTTGACACCCAAAACTCCATGAAGTCAAATTTGATGGTGCTCATAACCTTCTAGCTGGCCCTTGATGACTCATTCTTTTGTTGTTCCTAGAAACCAGGAGACTATCCCTTGCTCTGTTCTGGCTAAAAAATAGGTGTTGGGACAGAGCTCATATCTTCTCATACAAAATGTATTTTCAAAAACTGTAGGAGGCTTTTTTGAACCAATCCGTGCTAAACAAAAATCTCTCTTGGCTTTTTGCAATACCTTTCCTACTGCCCAGAATATGTCTTTGAAAAACAAGTGTTAAACAGGAAAAGTCTGTTTGTGAAAAACTGCACCTACCGCAGTTTCGTAGCGCAAGTTCAACCATAAATTCCTCCCACCGCATAATGAATTTGAAGAAACTGAAAGAGGTTTTTGTAGTTTAGTATGTTAGGAATAAAAAACTCTTTCATGTTTCCAAAATATGCTTTAAGTTTCTCAAGAGACCTTTTGTAAATTGACTACTCAAAATAATTTTTCTACTGAAAAAAGGCTGCTTCAGTGATTTCGTAGCGCAAAACTAGTTTTTTACACTGTCTGCGCTACGGAAACTTGGATTCATAGAATGTTTCAAAACTTTTTCAAAATGGCTAAACACATGACTTTCAAAACATGATATGAGATCCATAAAGTGTAAAACAAGGTTGTTGAGCTTTATTTGATGATGGAAATGAGACTCTAACCTTATGACTTGGACTCTAAAAACCATAAAAGAGACTTAACCACCATCTAACATTATGACTTAGGAAAAAATGTAAAATGTAAACCTTGAAACAAGCTTGACACATGGAAATAATGTGTGATGTGGGACCAGTGATGGGAAAGAATGGAGTGTTGACCTTATTTGACCATACCAACAAGACTTTTTTCTAGATCTTAGACACTAAAGCAACCATGTAAAGACTAGACCAAGACTAACACCAATCCTTTGGAATAGAACTGATGCTCTGAATTTAGAAATCATTTCTTAAGTGATAACAGTTAGCTTCCTTTATTGCAGGAACAGTCCAGCTATGGAATTGAACACTAAAATCAACCACCTCGGGAATTTGAAATGTTTGGTCCTCCCACTGAGCTTGCATTTGGTTAAAGTAAGCCTCCTTAACTGCAAATTTCCTAGCAGCTTTCTTCAGTCTATAAATTTCAAAGTTGGCCAATTCCAATCTCTTTTTCAAGTCTTCCATGCTATCTTCTTCTTGAATGGCAACTATTTTGCCTTTATCCTTTCTTTCAAGAGGTCGTATCACCTCCCCTGTTTCATCTTCTCTTGGCGGTACCTCCTGTATTTGTTTAAACTTCCTCGTTATGGGTCTCCTAGGCTTAAATACAAATTGATCAACCTGATCATCAAACTTTAGTTTCTTTGAGGTTTTGACTGTCTTAGCCTTGTCTTTTCCTAACTCTATGAAATCTGCTTGCACTAGTGGAGACTCTTCAATGTCAATGGCTTGCAATAAGTCATTTAAGTTTCCCTTTGAAATAGAGCTTTCTTCAATAGTCATTGACTTACCCTTTTCCTTAGCTACCTGGCTCCTAATCCTTCTTCTTTGAACTCCTTCACCTGTGCTTGATTTATGTGCACTTTCTTTGACCTGAGTTTTCTCTTTAAGAGACTGCTGAGGTGTATCCTGAATAGTCAGTGACTCAATTTATCAGAAAGGTCAATACAAACCTCAGATCTGGGATCAAGGTCATGAAGAAACAGCTTGAAGACTTAAAGATACAGTTAAGCCAGCTGAAAGAATCTCCTTAAAGAAATCTCAAGTAAGGTTATGTTTCAAATTTTGATGGTTTTGCTTGGTATAATCTTTTTTGAAGAATCATACATTTCCATTCAGTTTTGAAAGGACTTGGAGCAATTGAAAGAATGTTTAAATAGAAAAAGGCTCAAAACAGCAAAAAATTTGGTTGAGCTAGTCTGAGAAAACTGTGTTTTTTGGAACAACACAACAGTTTCGTAGCGCACTACAAAACTGCTGAAGATGATGACTAACGCTCAGCAGTTTCGTAGCGCGCTAGAAACTGCTGAAGCTACACAATCTAATCTCAGTCAACCGATTTTGAAATACAAGCGGAAATTTTGAAAAGGGAGTATCTTCAAGGTATCATCTAAAGCTATCAACTTTCAATAAGGCCAAGATAGGTGGAGGAAACATGTATTCGAATCCAACTCTAAACTTTTTGTCATAAAGTGAGCACATTTACTACAGTCCAAGATATGTCAGACAGCGTGGAAAAGCTTTTGCCTTCACACATGAAAGAGGTTGACAGCACATCAAGGACGTGGAAATCTGATATATATTTTGGATAATCAAAGATGAAGGGCATGGTTCTTTGGATTCGAACATTTTTGAGGCAAACCAAAGGCCGATAAACAGGGGTAGTTTCCTATGTTTCAAGGGAAATGGAGAAGATGTGACATTGAAGACCAGTATGGAGTTTTAAACTGTTAGGATATTCCGACACATAGGAAATAGTTAAGTATAACTTGGTCTAGTATAGAGTTAGGTAAAGTGTGTTTCTTTATTATGTAATTTTGTAACTTACAATCTGACGGTCACGATATGTAGTGATCCGACGGTTCATTCTCCCCTCGGTATTACCGACACTTGATCCGTGGCTTAACACCCGATTGGTCCATGATCTCTATTTAAAGAGCATGGAGGGTCATTTGTAGGTTAAATTTTCATGAGAGAAGCTTACGTAAAATTTCATTCTTTTATTAATAAATTGCCTGAAGTGGTCGTGTTGGCTCAGGTCATGGATTGTTTCCCTCTTTGAGGGTTTTAACCACGTCAAAAATATTAGTGTATTGATCTGTGATCTGTTTGTGAGCGGTGTAATTTGGTGTACTATCTGAGGAACTTACCCTGTAAATTCCTACATGGTATCAGAGCTATTTGAGGGCCGTGTCCGTTGGTGATCCAAATCTGAAGCCGGTAGAACTGCATCCGACTTTCGTTTCCTAGATTTGTTGTTTCTGACTACTTTCGGGCTGAGAGGACTGCTTTGTTGTGTTAGGAGCATCTGTTCCAGTGAGGAACCCCTTTCGTTTCATGCAAAAGGGTTTCTGGTAGCCCTAGCTACGTCATTTTTAAGATCTGGAGGTATACAGTGTTTATTTGCAGTTTCTAGTTATTTTCTATCTGTTTATTATTTCGGTTTATTTAGCTTCTTTTTTATTACTGGATCTATACCTTTCATTTCTACGTATGCTCTTTGCCCTGCGACTCTCTGTGATACGGGAAAATCATAAACAAAGAGGAAGTATTTTTCTCATGTGTATGCTCTTTTCAGCTATGCCTTAGTGTGATCTCGGAAAATCAGAAACACTGAGGAAAATATTTAGTTTCCGGGTAAAGCTAACTTTAATCCGTAAGGTTTGTTTTTTTTGTATGTCCGTGTTGGGTTTTTTGTTTTTTGTTTTGTAGGGAAAAAAGAGCTTTCTCAAGCAAGCACGCAACCCAAAGCTTCAGTGACCAAAAAAACAAAGCCCCCCCCCCCGGGGCTCTCTCTCTCTCTCTCTCTCTCTCTCTAACTTTTAGTTTAGCTCACTTGGTTCAAAGCTAATTTATGAGAGTAGAAGTCTTGATTTCAAGTCTCCTTTTTGTTGGAAAGGGAGCGTTTTTTTTTCATTCCCGCACTTCGTCGGCGTCTTCATCAACTTTTTTTCAAAAAGCCATAACTTCTGCATCCGGAAGCCATTTTCAGAGCTGTTTTTTTTTAACTAGCCTAATTTTTCAAGATCTTTCCATTGGAACACTTAGTTTTAGCATATATAGCTTTAGTTTCTGTTAAAATGGAAAGTTCATGCCAAGTTATTCTTGACAGCACCAACTACTTCCAATGGTGGTCCTACATTGTGGATTTACTTAGAAGTAAAGGTCTTTACATAATAGCCTCAGGCCAAGAAACCAAACCGAAAGAAGAAGATAAGGTAGCTAAATGGGAAAATAGGCAAGATCAAGCACGTGGGTTGATAGGGATGTCTATTTCTCCAGATCTTAGATTCCATATTGCAGAACTTGATACTCCTGATGAAGCAATGAAGCAAATTACTAAAGTTTTTGGAATCACAAATGAACTTAGAGCCCATCAACTTGAAAAATGAGTTGCTTACATTGGACCCCAATAATTTTTCTTGCATTGAAGATTTTTTGTACAAATTCAAGACCCTTAAACTTCTCTTGGAAGGTGTTAAGGTTAAGAAAGAATATAGTAACCTTATCTATTCCATTCTTACTAAGTTGGGACCAGTCTACTCTGTGTTTGTTTCCACCTTCCATTCTACAAGAGAAGCCTTCATTTCTCAAGGACAAACCTACAAGCCCCCTTACTTTGATTCTTTTTGTGATTCTTTAATAAGAGAACAAGAAAAACTCTTACACCTTGTTCTTCTTAATCTTGGAAACTCTTCTAAGAAAGCGTTAGCCGCCTAGTAGCAACCAAATTCAAAGAATACAAAGAAGTCGTATCCTAAAAGGAATGGTCCTAAACCAAACGAGGGTCCTAAGCAATTTCAGCCTCAAAATGAAAAATCATTTCACTAGAATGATAAGGCAAATAAAAACAAAGGGAAGAAGACTGATAGACATTGCCACTTTTGTAATCGAGATGGCCACTCAGAATCCAAATGCTTTAAGAATATGGAAGCCTTGGAAGCAACAATGAAGAAGCATAACATCCATTTGGAGCACTCTTCAACTTCAACTTCATCTTCAGGAATGGCACTTTCTGCATGTGGTTTTCAAGAATCTCGGTCTGGATATGCACTAAATGTATCTTCTTCCTCTCATTCTCATGAGTGGCTCATTGATTCTGGAGCTTCTTATCACATGGCCAAAAACAAAGCCATGTTTTCTTCTTTAAA
>APFE030359567.1:126375-153539 GCA_000404065.3 Pinus taeda
GTGGCTTAACACCTGATTGGTCCATGATCTCTATTTAAAGAGCATGGAGGGTCATTTGTAGGTTAACTGTTCATGAGAGAAGCTTATGTAAAATTTCATTCTTTTATTAATAAATTGCCTAAAGTGGCCGTGTTGGCTCAGGCTGTGGATTGTTTCCCTCTTTGAGGGTTTTAACCACGTCAAAAATACTGGTGTATTAATCTGTGATCTGTTTGTGAGCGATGTCCTTTGGTGTTCTGTCTGAGGAACTTACCCCGTAAATTCCTACATAAACATCCACCATAACTAAACTAAAAAGGTACCACATGTCAAAGAATGAGAATGATTGTAATTAAGGCTATTATTAGCATAATATGGAGTTGGACTCCTATTTGATTTAGATTTCTAGAAAGTCTAGTTGCAGTTTATTACATTTAATAGGCAGTTAAAAGTTGAATAGGTGTCATTAGAAGTAGATTTCGAGTTCCCCTCATGCTTGAGGAGGAATCTCAATCAGATATAAGAGCTCTATATATAGGAGAAAGAGAAATGTAATAAGGGTTGGAAATTTATGTGAAAAAGCTCTGATATTTTGCCTATGTAAAGAATTTGTTTTTCTGGTAATACAGTATTGGCTTATGCTTCTCAAGAATCATATAGGCTTCAATGTATGAGTTTCTTTTGTTGTCTTTTCATGATTATCTACAGTGTTATGAGTATTTGATTACTTAGAAATCACTTGCAATGTTCTAATTTCCTTCATATACGCGTTGATTGTCTTCTTTGTGTTTGGTGTACTCTACCTATATTAAAATCTGAATGCCTTGACTTTTATGCAAAGCCAATCATACTGTTAAAACTAGATCACATATGACTCCATAAGCCCAATAGATACTTATTAATTTTGTTTCCACCATTTTCATTTCTATTTGTTTCACAAGAGTTAGCCATCTTGATCATAATCAAAAACCTTTAATCCCTTGAGAGAGCCCTCTCAGGCTAAGGAGGCTAAGCCTTAGCTAAAATATTGGTTTGAAACAGTTACTTTAAGTCTTCCTGGTCTGCAGCCTTCCAGGGTCTGATTTTGAGATAACACCTTCCTTGGATTGCAAGACTTGAAGACCAAGAAAATAATGCAAGTGTCATAAGTCTGTCATTTCAAACTTCCTTTTAAGGCTAGAATTCACATGGTTTATAAGGTTGGGATCACTACCAGTAAGGATAATATCATCAACATAAAGAACAATAATGATAAGGGACTTTCCCACTTTCTTGGTGTAGACAGTATTGTCAAAATGACACCTGGAAAAGCCAGTTTCTAAAAGAAAGGTATCAATTTTGGCATACCAAGCTCGAGGGGCTTGCTTGAGACCATAAAGGGATTTCTTAAGCTGACATACAAGGCTGAAGTTTGTTTGTATAAAGCCAGTAGGTTGTTCCATATAGATTTCTTCATGCAAGTCCCCATGCAAGAAGGCAGATTTAACATCCATCTGTTGGAATTCCCATTTGAAAGACATAGCAAGGGAAAGAACAAAGCAGATAGAGTTCATTTTTGCAACAGGGGAGAAGATTTCAGTATATTCAATACCTTCAACTTGTGAAAAACCCTTAGCAGCAAGACGAGTTTTATGTTTGTCAACTTTCCCATCTGGTCCATACTTGGTTCTATAAACCCATTTGCATCTAATAGGTTTTCGTCCCTTTGGTAGAGGAACAAGATCTCATATATCATTTTCCAATAATGAACGATATTCTTCTTCATAGTTGCTTCCAAATCTGGATGGCCTAAAGCTTCTGCAAATGTGTCATGATCATAATTCGTTGAAGCTTGAGCTAGTAAAGAAGAGGCTCTATCAAACTAAGAACGTGTATGTCGTTGATCTGTAGGATCACCTGCAAGATCACCTACTGCATCTCGAGTAGCACAGACCCATTTTGGAAGCTGAGGAGCTAAAGGAGGATCCTAAGAATGTGGGGCAGGATTGCCATCCTCGCTTTCATCATCTGAAGAAGAAATATGTTCAAAAGTAGAAGAGATAGAGAAAGGTGGCACATATGCCAAACTAGGCTCGTAGGTCAATATATTTTCAGCAAACTTTACATCTCTTCTAATGATAACATTTTTGGACTTAAGTGGAATAAGTCTATATCCTTTGACATCTTCAGAATATTCAACAAAAATACATTTTTCACTCTTAGGTTCTAAAGCTTTATGTTTCTCATCTGGAATATGGACCCATGCTTCACTTCCAAAAACACGAAAGTGACTTACATCTGGTTTAATTGAGCTCCATGCTTCTTCTGGAGTGATACTCTTTAAAACCTTGGTAGGAGTACGATTATTATGTAATTTGCACATTTAATTTCTTATGCCCAAAAATTAAGACTAAGTTCTTTAGATTGAAGCATACAATTAGCCATTTCCTTTAAGGTGTGATTCTTCCTTTCAGCTACACCATTTTGCTGTGAAGTATATGGAACAGTATGTTCCATTTGAATTCCATTCTCAATGCAAAAGTTGATGACTTTGTTGTTAGCATATTCTCCGCCATGATCAGATCTTAGCTTAAGAATTTGATGTCCAAATTATTTTTCAACAAAGGCCTTAAAGGCTAAGAACATGTTAATACTTCACTCTTGAGTTTTAAGAAGTATACTCAAATGGGTCTGGAGAAATCATCAATGAAAGTTAAGAAATACTTGTAGCCCAAGAATGAAACAACTGGAAGTGGACCACATAAATCACTATGTACAAGCTGTAAATGGGCTGAGGCGTGCCAAGAGGCACATTTTTCAAAACTATCCCGATGATGTTTTCCGAGTACACATCCGAAACAAACACAATCTCTGTAAGATACCATTGGAAAACATGTCACCATATTTTCTTTACATAGATTCTGAAGGGAGCGATAGTTTAATGACCAAATCGCTCCTGCCAAAGTTTTCTCACTTCATCGTTATGAGCAACAAATACCGAGGGAAGATTTGATGACCCAAAGTTGTTAAACTTATGCAACCTTATAGAATCATCAGCAATGCTAGTAGCTAAAATCTGTCTAGGATCTCTTAGGTCCTTAATTACAACATCGTGAGGTGAAAATTCAACGATTTTACCTTCACCTAAATGAGCTATCTAATATATAGATAGAAGGTTTCAGGATAAGGTTGGAACATGTAATACATCATTAAATTGACCATTGTCTATATGAACAATTCTAGTCCCTACAACACTAAGAGATCTATCATCACCAACATATATATTGCTGGTGTTACAATCATTTAAAGAAGAAAACATGGCTTTGTTTTTGGCCATGTGATAAGAAGCTCTAGAATCAATGAGCCACTCATGAGAATGAGAAGAAGAAGATACATTTAATGCATAGCTAGACCAAGATGCTTGACAACCACATGCAGAAAGTGCTATTCCTCAAGATGAATTTGAAGTTGAAGGGTGCTCCAAATGGATGTTATGCGTCTTCATTGTTGCTTCCAAGGCTTCCATCTTCTTAAAGCATTTGGATTCTAAGTGGCCATCTCGATTACAAAAGTGGGAACGTCTATCAGTCTTCTTCCCTTTGTTTTTATTTGCCTTATCATTTTGTTGAAATGATTTTTCATTTTGAGACTGGAATTGCTTAGGACCCTTGTTTGATTTAGGACCATTCTTTTTAGGATATGACTTCTTAGGATTCTTTGAATTTGGTTGTTGTTGAGTGGATGGGATTTCTTAGAAGAGTTTCCAAGATTAAGAAGACCAAGATGTAAGAGTTTTTCTTGTTCTCTTATTAAAGAATCACAAAAGGAATCAAAGGAATGGGACTTGTAGGCTTGTCCTTGAGAAATGAAGGCTTCTCTTGTAGAATGAAAGGTGGAAAAAAACACAGAGTAGGCTGGCTCCAACTTAGTACGAATGAAATAGATAAGGTTACCATCTTCTTTCTTAATCTTAACACCTTCCAAGAGAAGTCTAAGGGTCTCGAATTTGGACAAAAAATCTTCAATGGAATGAAAATTATTGGGGTCCAATGTGAGCTACTCATTTTCAGGTTGATGGGCTTTAAGTTCATTTTTAATTCCAAAAGTTTTAGTGATATGTTTCATTGCTTCATCAGGAGTATCAAGTTCTATAATATGGAATCTAAGGTGGAGAAATAGACACCCTTATCAACCCACATGCTTGATCTTTCCTATTTTCCCATTTGGCTACCTTATCTTCATCTTTCAGTTTGGTTTCTTGGCCTGAGACTATTCTGTAGAGAGCTTTACTTCTAAGTAAATCCACAATGTAGGACCACCATTGGAAGTAGTTGGTTTTGTCAAGAATAACTTGGAATGGACTTTCCATTTTAACAAAAACTGAAGCTATAAATGCTGAAACTAAGTTTTCCAATGGAAAGATCTCGAAAAATTAGGTTGGTTCAAAAAAAAGGCTCTGAAAATAGCTTCCGGATGAAGAAGTTATGGCTCTTTGAAGAAAAGATGATGAAGATGCCAACGAAGTGTGGGAATGTGTGAAAATGAATGATAATGTTATATTAAAATAAAATATGCCCCCTTTCCAAACTTAATCTAATTAGCTCAACAAAAAGAAGACTTGAACTCAAGACCTCTACTCTCATAAAATTGCTTTGGACCAAGTGAGCTAGATTAAAAGTTTAATAATTTTTGGAAAAGAGGAAGGTTTTTTTTTTTTTTTGGAAGTCACTGAAGCTTTGGGCTGCATGCTTACTTGAGAAAGCTATTCTTTCCCTGCAAAACAAAAAACACAAAACCCAACACAGATATACAACAACAAAAAAACAAACCTTACCGCTTGAAGTTAGCTTTACCTGGAAACTAAATATTTTCCTCAATGTTTTTGATTTTCTAAGATCACACTAAAGCACTGTGGAAAATAGCATACGCATGAGATAAATCCTTCCTTTCTGTTTCTGATTTTCCCAGATTGCACAGAGTCGCAGGGTAAAGAGAATACACAAAAACGAAAGGTATAGATCTGGTAATAAAAAATCAAAGAGCTAAATAAACCAAAATAAACAGAGAGAAAATAACTAAAAACTGCAAATAAACATTGTATGCCTCCATATCTTAAAAATGACGTAGCTAGGGCTACCAGAAACCTTTTCGCATGAAACGAAAGGGGTTCCTCACTGGAACAGATGCTCCTAATACAATAGATCAGTCCTCTCGGCCCGAAAGCAGTCAGAAATAGTAGATCTAGGAAACAACAGTCGGATGCAGTTCTACCGGCTTCAGATTTAGATCACCCATGGATGCGGCCCTCAAATAGCTCTGATACCATGTAGGAATTTATAGTGTAAGTTCCTCAGACAGAACACCAAAGGACACCGCTCACAAACAGATCACAGATCAATACACCAGTATCGTTAACATGGTTAAATCCCTCAAAGACGGAAACAGTCCACGGCCTAAGCTAACGTGGCTTCTTCAGGCAATTTATTAATAAAAGAATGAAAATTTACATAAGCTTCTCTCATGAACGATTACCCTACCAATGACCCTCCATGCTTTTTAAATAGAGATCATGGACCAATCAGGTGTTAAGCCATGGATCAAGTGTCGGTAATACCGAGGAGAGAATGAACCATTAGACCACTACATATCGTGATAGTCGGATTGTAAGTTACAAAAGTACATAGTAAAGAAACACACTTTACCTAACTCTACACTAAACCAAGTTATACTTAACTACTTCCTATGTGTCAGAATATCCTAACATAATTCAACCTAGTCAAAGTTATTTTTATGCTGCAGTACTATTGGTGCACAAGAAGGATGGATCATGGCGTATGTGTCTGGATTATCGGGAGCTCAACAAGCTCACTAGTAAAGATAAATTTCACATTCATGTCATTAATGAATTATTGGATGAATTGCATGGAGAAATTTATTTCACCAAGTTGGACCTTCATTCAAGATATCATCAATTCAAAATGAAGACTGAAGACATTCTGAAAACAACATTTAGAACTCATGAGGGTCATTATGAATTTTTGGTCATGCCTTTTGACCTTACCAGTGCACCTTCTACATTTCAAGGTTTTATGAATTCCATTTTCAAACCCCTAGAAAAGTTGTGTTAGTATTTTTTTATGATATACTAATCTACAGCAAGCCTTGGAAGGATCATGTACAATATGTTGATAGAGTGCTCAAACTATTGGAGGAGAAACAATTATATGCAAAAGCTTCCAAATGTTTCTTTGGAATACAAGAGGTAGAATATTTGGCTTATATTGTCTCTCATGAAGGTGTTAAGTTAAACCCTAACAAAATTAAATCCATTAACGAATGGAAAATCCCCACATCCGTAAAGCATCTGTAAGGATTTCTCAGGTTGAGAGGGTATTATCTCAAGTTTGTTAAGAATTATGGAAAATAGCAGCACCTCTATGGCATTTTCTTGGTACTATATCTTCCTAAGTGCACCCAGTTTTCCATGTTTCATGCTTAAATAAGCTTATAGGTAACAAGCTCCCAGTTCAAACAATATTGCCAGAACTTGAAGAGGAAGGAAAAATCATATTGAATCCTGAAGTAGTCATAGAAACAAGAACTCGAAAGCTACGAAATCTATCAATTTCAGAGTATATCATCAAGTTGAAGAAGTTACCCACTAAAGATTCCACGTGAGAAGATGATAATTTTATACAGAAGCATCCATAACTACTCAAGCATTGAGGACAACACTTTGCTAAAGGAGAGGGGCATGTTAGGCCCCTGTGATACTAGTGTATTCCCTTATTATTATTAGCATTGTAGCCCCTTATTGTATTGTTCTTCCCATATTGTTATTATTGTGCCCCATACAAGACCACTATTGTTATTGTTGTGCCCTTACATTATTATTGTTATGTCAGCTTGACTATATTGTGGCCCCTTATACCCCTATATATAGAAAGAATATCTTGTCATTTCTATCATCCAAGAATTGTTCATTTGTGTAATGTAAAGCAGGTTACCCCCTCGAAGAGGCTGATTTTGAAATCGTTGACCTATCATTTCTTCTATTTTGTGAGTTGGTTTCATAACAGAGTACATACAAGTGTAAGTAACTAGTATAAGTTTAGTAAGAGTATCATTATGTCCTATGCACAATATTTGTAAAATTAGGTGGCACCCATAAGGTTCACGCCATTGCTAGGGAGACAACCGAAAATTGTTATCAATCATCTCCCTCTCATCAAATATTACATAACAACAAACTTGTGTTAAATACATCATTTCAAGTAACATCAATATGTCATGTCCCATTTATCCATCTAAATAATTCATATACTACACCTATTAATATACATGTTAAAACTCACAATTTTAGATAAACTATTAGTAATGTGTATGGCAACTATCCACATATTAGGACTTATTCATCATGAATTATGCATCATATCCAATCAAACCATTATGTCACATGGATGGAAACAATCCACATATTACAATGCATTCACAAATAATTCATAATATAAAGGTCGCACATGTATAACCAATCATATTCAAACCATAACAATGAAAATATCTCATATCACTCGATGTTTTGTCAAATATCATAAGTGTGAATTGTGTATATAGACTTGTTGCGGCCTCTAAAATAGTTGCTTCAACACAGAGGGAAAACCACACATTACGGACCTTAAGACAACACTTTTTCTATTTTGGCAGTGGTTCTAACTGGGGATAATGGAACCAGTTTCCCAATGAAAGGTTATTGAGTGAATGTGTAATTCTTATAGTGGAGTGAAATATATGGATTTGTGTTATAGATATTTTTGGGAACTTCAACCCCAATCATAAATGTCCATAAACTGAGGGCTCCTAAGTCCCTAAAAGTGTTGCTTCACTACCTAAAGGAACAAGGTCAGCTGATTACATCATCTCCCAGAAGTTCTCCACTAAAAACTACTCATAAATGATCAAAACTGGACCATACTGAAAACCCAGTGCAGAGGGTGCGATGCATATCACTTTCCCAGTGTACAAGGTGTGATGCATACTAAATGGCTCCTCTGTAGGGTTTGATGGTCGTGAATGGATAAATGGCAGGGACAAAATGCGAGGTGGAAGATCATGGAATCTTCCAGAAGCTTCCCCTCTTACACTTGCCTCTCTGTTTTCGACCAGGGATGAGTAATAGATCACAATTCTCCAAGTGGAAGCAAGAACTATCAGAGAGAAGACACTAATCAAGACCCCAGAAGATGACTCACCTCCCTACAATCATCTATATATGGATCCCTCATCACAGAGATCTGGAGGCTGGAATCTTGTATCTTGTAGAAAAGTGTTGTTGGTTTTTGGTGTAATTTCATAGTGTTGGGTGATCTAAGCTTTACTTGAGGTGAAGAAGGGCTTTCTTGCTGGAGGATGATGTTGGGTCAGAACATATGGTTGTAATCCTCTTGCTACTTTTGATCTTAATAAAGCTATTCAAGTTTTCCTCCATAATCTTGTATGTTTACTTATATATGCATTTGTATGGTTAACACATATCTGCTCCTGTGTTATTTATGAAATATAGATCTTTGTTCTTCGATAGTAGTATGTTGCTGTGATTCCACATGTGCTCTTTGAAGCTGAGTAGACGAAGAAGAAGCGGCAAAGCTCTATCAGGAAGGAGAGGAATCAAACAAGGAAATCAAGCGCAAGACTAAGATTGGTCCCCTTGGTTCCACTCTTATCTATTTTCATAAAGGAAAATGAAAGTAGACTTTACCTGTTTGTTTCTAAGATAACTACCAGTCTTAGTGGGAATAGCAGCATCCGAGTGGACACTATTCTTGGTAACAATTTGCAGTATGAATCAAATGAAAAACATATGCATTAATATACTCTATAACCCGGGACTGTTTAACATTTATCTGGATACGATCTATAATGATTTTCCTTAGTAAATGAAAATATAGATTGTTCAAACACCAATGGAAATGAAAATATTTCAAGATGATTACTTTGATTAAGTAATTAAAATAATGTGTATAAATCATATCGCATTCATAATATCAAAGAAAATTGTTGAAATGTATTTAAAAATATCAATAGCAGCATGATAAAAAAATGAATACATGTAACATTGTTCTTTAAATAACATGTAATAAGCAATCTAAAAAAGATGAATTCACTATTTATTCATGAACAAACAGAGGTACAAAGATAGGAATACTAGATGTATTTTTCTCAGCTCATAAAATAAATAGCAATAGTTTATTCCTTCCTACAAAGATGATTCCAGGAGTAGAGAAATCCAACTTCTCAAAATTCTTTATGAAAATTCCTAAATAATGTTCCAGTCGTTCTATTGAGAAAATGATGAAAGTATAGTAGTGCGAGCTTTCATAAGCATTTCTTCATAAAATTCCAGACCTTTATTTGATACAAGAAGTAAGCTTAAATAGCAGAAAACAACTAAATCTATTGTGTAGAGCGTTAAAGGCATTTAAACATATTCCTTAAACAACGGTTAAAGAAAAACAGTTTTTTGGTGGAAATTTTTGTATGTGATTTGTTGTCTTCATCAGCTTTGTTTGTTCCATCAGATTGTCTGGATGCTTATCTGTCTATTTGAATTGAACTGTTGCTTTTCAGCACAGGTGTCCTCTTTTGTCATGAACCTGAAGAAGAAAAATAGGAATCGATAAGCTGGAAATAAATGAAACTGATAAGAAAATTTTATTTGAAACAAATCACCTTTTGTAGGAAATCAGGAAAAACATAGAGCGCAATAAATTCCGACACAAACATCATGAAGAGGAATGTGGAGTGAGGAGGTGGAGTTTACGTCTTATCACAATCGGAAATCATAGTTTGGAGCAAATCATGAAATAATTGCAATCGGATTAGACTGGGAGTATTTCATACAATATCCCAAAGGGGCCTTTTCAAATAAAATTGCAATCACAATTGCAATCGACAGGAGACAGTGAAACGGCGTAGTTTTTTTTTTATGTGATGGTCATGGATACGGGGTTTTATAAATTACAGTTTGTAATCCTATCGGGTTTGGGCTTTATCGCATATCACAAATCGGCTGGGGTGAAAATTTGTTATAAGTTGTGTCCCTTTGAAACTTGCGATTGCGGGGTCTCGGGGTGATGTGGCATTGATGTCACGAACGATGTGATGATGTGAGGTGGTAGGTGACATGGCGATGAAATGGAATATGACGTGGAGAATGACATCATGGATGACGACAGGGATGACCTGGAAAATAGTTTGGGCCTGATCGCATATCACAATCGCATTTGGCAGGAATATTTCGTAACTAGTGGTATGGCTAAAAGAACTGTGATAGTTGTGGACGCAATATTTTTATGAATTGAAATATAATTTTTATCGGGTGCGGGGCTTATCGCAAATCGCAATCGACATGAAGCAGAACACTTTGGTAACTGCGATAGATCTTGAGGCATGGAATTTATGGAATGGATTTTATAATCCCATCGGGTCTGAGCTTAATTTCATATCGCAATCAGCATTCAGCAGGAGTATGGACATAATATTTTAAACTCTTGTGGTAACCTTCAAATGCAGGATTCTATGGTTTGGATTTTATAATCACGTCGGGTCTGGGCTTTATCACATATCGCAATTCTTTAAGGTATGAGACTTAGGTTCTATGGTTTATTGTGATAGCCACGGATGCGAAATTGTTTATGAATTGTGATGTTGAATCCCACCAGGTTCAGGCTTAATCACAATCGGTTAAGGCTTAAAACTTAAATTCTTTGTAACTTTTTGCGATAGTCATGGACGCAGGGGCTTATGAATTGTACTGTATATTTTCCCATGGGTCCAATCTAATTGCTATTGCAACAGAGTTTGGCAAAGTCTTGAGCCTTTGAAACCTTGTATTATTTGTGATGCGGGGTATAGCGGAATGTCGTAATTTGTGAGGATTTCAACCCTAGGGGATTAAAAACTCCGCTTTATTTTATTTTTTAACCAATAACCCATATTATTTATTACTTAAGGTTTTTTTTAAGCCTAATAATAAGTCTTGGTTCCAGAGGCTATTTAATTTGGTTTTTTGGGATAATCAAGGTTTAATACTTGGATTTTAATTAAGAAGCCTAAGTATTAAACTTTGATTATAAGATTTTTCTAAAATTGAAGGGTCCCTATTTTAATATAATAAATTTCATAGGAAATTTATAATGTATTAAAATGGGGGATGTTGAATAGTACAACAATTGACGATTCGCTAGAAGAACCAGTTATCTCTGATAAAATGAAATTTTCCAAAAAATCAGTAAAAATAATCTAAGTGAAAACTACTTTTCAAAACATTTAGATAAATAAAATTACTCTGATTATAAAACTCATTAAATTGCAATCTCTTTTAAAAATCTTCTGTGAATGAAAAACACATATTTACTTGTATTAGTCATTAATCAATTTATAAAAAATAAAGTAGGGGTCCTTTTATGACTTAGCTTAAAATGTACTCGTTCGTCATAGGTAGAGCCACCACTGCCAGCAGTGATTCATAGCCTCGATAGGGTTACCTTTTAACCAACAACAATTCAGTATCTCATCCATTTAATAATGCAATAATTAAAGGTAAAACAAAACAAAAACAAAAAATCATTTTTTTGATGCTAAAGAGCCATTGTCCTAGTTTGGTGGCCAGAGAACGACAATGCCATTTACCGGTAATAATTAAACTGAACAAGTTGGCTCATGATGAGACCCCTTGTATTATAATTAAAAATCGTAAGCCATCACCTTGATTTGATGTTCATAGTGGTAATGTCAGTTTAATTGGTTCCCTATGAACATGGTAAGTAGGCTCGTAATGAGACCTCTTATCTTTTTAGATTTATTATATTTTAGAATTACACTCTAAAAATTCTCGTTTTAATAAATGGGGAGGATCATTGACCCCTTAAGAGTTTTAAATAACAAATCCGAGTTTAAAATGTTTAAGTCGTAAGACGGTCTTCACTTTTTAAGGATAACCTTTTTTACTGAAACTAAAGTAAAAGGATATAATTTTTTCAGGTTTTTTTTTTTAAGATTTTACAACTTTAATGGAAAATATTTTCGGAGTTCTATAATTTTTATCTAATTTTCAATTTTGGTGACCACTTCTTAAAAAACCCTACCTTCAAAATGAAAAAATAAAAATAACTTCAAGAGATGTTTGAAAAGTCAATAGAGTACTATTTAACATTTTATTAACAAAATCTAAAAAAAAAATTGCAATGGGATGTACAATGGGAGTGATTTTTTACATATTTTATTCTTTTTTCTTTTTTTTTTAAGAAATTAAGAAAAGAATTTATTTAAGATGAGCCCATTTATAGGAAGAGAGTCTTTCTTTCCTGATAAATCTTGAAGTATAAATGTCGATGGGTTTATCTTTTCAACAATCTGAAATGGAACAAGCCATAATTTCTTAAATTTCGTATGTTTCCTTTTTTCTTCATGTGTTTTGTCCCACTTGAGAATTAGATGTCCAACTTGGAAGGATCTATGTGTGATTGAACTTGTATCAAAAGAAGCTTTCATAATCTATTGATGTTTGGTGTGTGTGAGTTGGCATTTTCTCTTTCTTCTTCTAGTTTTAGGATTTGTGAATTTCTTAATTGCAATGAAGAAGAAGGTGTTTCTTCAATAAATTGCACTAGGCAAAATGAAGGAAGAGCTAAATGTGATGGAATAATGGCTTCCTTCACATAAACTAGGTTAAATGGAGAAGTGCCTATCGAGGCCTTCTAAGTTATCTTATTAGCCCATACAGCAAATATTAAAGCTTTATGTCAATTTCTTTGATTTTGATCTACAGTTCTTAAATTGATTATTCTAAGGAGATTTTTATAACTGGATTCTACCAAACTATTTCCCTAGGGATAGTAATTAGCAGAATATTTGTGTTTAAAACCTCTCCTAATTGCAAATTCAATTGTATTGGTACCCAAAAAATAAGATGCATTATCAAATATAAGTGCAGAAGGAAAACCAAATCTTGTAATAATAAATTGATCAATAAATTCAATCACAGATTCAAAATCTACCTTTAGCGGAATTGCTTCCACCCACTTAGTGAAGTAATCTGTAGCAGTGAATATATCTATGTCATTTAGAAGAATGAGGAATAATCTCACCTATGATATCCAATCCCTATTGTTCAAAAGGTTGTTCGATATTGACTGGTTGCAGGGGAAAATCTAGTTTCCTTTGTCTTCCAGAAACAGTTTGGCATATTTTACATTTCCTCACATATGCGTGGAGTACTCTTGAAGAGAGTGGGCCAGTAGTATCCAGCATGTAAGATTATGTGTTGTAGTATCTCCTCCAAAGTGTCCACCTGCTGGTCCATTGTGAAGTTCCTATAAAACTGTTTGTGCTTCAGACTTTTCTAATCCTCTTAACAATATGGAACCATAGTTTCTCCTAAATAAAATGTTATCGACAATCTCATAATTTTTTGCTTTTAATCGTAAATCTCTTTTTCTTTTATAATTGAGTTCAGGAGGAGCATATCCATTTTTTAAATAAAAAATTAAATCAGCATATTGGGAATCAACATCAATTACACTTACCTCATAAATGTGCTCATTGTTACTTGTATCTCTTTCGGATAATATGTTGGATTCTCTTATAAGCAGCTTGCAAAAACCTTGTCCTCTAACGATTTTTGTTGGTTTTATTTCGATATTGTATTTTGTATATCTGTTACCCAATTTTCTCTCTTTTCTCCTAATTTTTTCTGCGTTAGTAATTGTCTCACTATTGGGAATGGGACTATTACTTTCTTCTGTGTTTTTAAGAGAAAAGGCCTAAGATTTTTTATAGATTTATATACAGCAAATGCCTGTTTTTCTACTTCTGAATAATTCAATTCAGCACCCTGAAAATTTGAACTAAAAAATGAGATGGGTGCTTCAATTTTATGATTAATAATTTGTGTCAAAACAGCGGCATAAGACATTGAAGAAGCAAAAATGTATAAGATGAAATGATCGGAGAAATTCGGAGTATTTAAAGGAGCATCGATAATTTCTTATTTGACTAAATCGAATGATTGCTTTCCATGATGAACCCATTTAAAAATTGTGTCTTTCTTAATCATTTGTTGTAACGGAAAAAGTCATTTGTGAGAAATCAAAGACAAACCTTTTGACAAAATTGATCTGTCCAAAAAATGATTGCATGTTTTTTTTGTCATGTGGTGGAGAAATTTCTGAATTTTCTTTTATTCTATCAAGGTCAATGTAAATTCCATTTTTTAACACAATGAATCTTAAAAGTTTCCCTTCACTAAGAGCGAAAATTAGAAAAAAATAATAATAATAACAACAACAAATTTTTCGGATTTAATGAAATCCCATATTTTCTACAGCGTTCAAAATTTTGTTTTAAGTCCTGTAAATGGCTAACTATGTTCTTTGAATAAATAATAATGTTATCCAAATAAACAACAATTGTTTTGTTTAATAGACCTTTGAAAACTATATCCATGGCTCGTTGGAAAGTGACCCCTGCATTTATTAAACCGAATGGAATTTTTTGGTAGACATAAGTTCCTCATTTGGTTATGAAAGTAGTATTTAGCCTATCATCTGAGTGGACCATAATTTGATTATATCCAGAGAAACCATCAAGGAAAGAAATAAGTTCGGAATCAACAATTAATCGTAAAATATGTTCCATAGTGGGTGGAGGGAAATTATCCTTTTGACTGGCCTTGTTAAAATTCCTAAAATCTATACAAATTCGGATATCACCATTTTTCTTCCTAACAGGTACCAAGTTGGAAACCCATCTTGAATGCCTGACAAGAAAAATGATTTTAGCCTTAAGAAGTTTATTCAATTCTGTTTTGATTTGATTTTCTAAGTTCGAATGAATTTTCCTTAGTTTTTGTTGGACATGTTTATCATTTGATATCATCGGGATTGTATGTTGAATGATAGAGGTTTCAAATGTTTTGAGATATTCGCAACTCCAAGGAAATGCATCCTTATATTTCTTTATAAAATTGATGAAAGATAATCTTTCTTCAAACGAAAGCCCAAGTCCGAAATTGATGCTCTGAGGTTTAAGATTTGTCCCAAGGTTTATTAATTCAAATCTCAAAGTTGAACTCTGTAGTTTTGAATTAGTAACTCTTTTAAATCTGTCTTTTAAATCATAGAGATCCTCAAGCTTAACTACATATTTGGGTATGAGATTATCCTCAATTTTTTATTTTAATTGATTGTCGTGCTCATCCTCATCAATTATTTGGTCATCGTATGATTTTTCAAAAGTTAAAAATCTTAAAATGTCTTCATCATCATTGAATATTCTCAACTTGGTGATATTATCGAGAATTGATGGTCTAAAGATTAATTCTACAGAAAATTTAACGAGACTATAATCTTTGGATGGGATCAATTTTGATGCAACATTAGCAAAAAGGTTAGCCCTGGAATTCTGAATTCTAGGAATAGTAGAAATGTTAAACGCTACAAATGTGAAATGAGAGACTGAACTGAACCAAAGACTGATAATGCATCAAGTGTGTAGAAATACAATGCATCATGTTTCTTATGTGTTTAACTATAATTTCTGAATATAAACTTGCAAATCAAGGCTAATTGCTTTATACCTTGGACTAATGTTTCATATTCTGCAATAATATTCGTGCATTCGAATTCCAATCTACAAGTCAGCGTTGTCTTCACACCTTCATGATTAATCAATATGCAACCTGCTCCTACACCATCGCTTGATTTCGACCCATCAAAATACAATGTCTGGAATAAAGAATTAACTAATGGTTTTTCCAGCATATTTGCACATCTGGAAAATTTTGTCTGTGAAAAATTTTCAATTTGAGAAGTTACAAAATTACTTAGAAATGGTGACGTTTGTGCTTTAAAATTCTCAAAAAATGATTCAGTATAGTAGTTTCCAAGAATGTTGTTATTAAATACCATTGCCTCATTTTCACTTTCGACATATGTTACTAAATGTTTCATGTGTTTTTCTCAGTTGATTCTAAATTGATTCAGTTTTCCATTAAATGGGAGCCATAAGTGAGACCAATCAGTGGCAAAATAACCGTGTAGTTTTTCTGACCAATCTCTACTAAGAATTAAACCATAGAAATCTGAGATATCAACAACAAGTTTATTAATTATTTGACAAACTTCAAGATTCGAAGATAATATAATAAGAACTTAATTCCTTTCTCCTATGACTTTGACTTTTGTCCTATCGAGTTTCATAATGTGAATTGGGGTTTTCTGGGGTGACATGTTTAATTTCAGAAAAAACTGAATACAGCATGATATTCGAAGAAGCCTCTAAATCTACCAAGCAGTTATGTACATTTTTGTTAAATATTTCAAAAATCAAAATAAAAGGAGGAGTATGTGAGTTAGACTTGTCACCTGTCAGAATAGCATCAAAGGAATCTAATAATGAATTACCAGGAGGATTACCCATTTCATTAGAAGCTTTGGATACCATAGCAGTAGGAAGAGGAGAAGCGGGTACTCTATTCAATTCTTTCAGTAAAAATTCTTGTTGTTGTTTGAGTTTAGTGAGTTCATGAAGGGAAATGTTTGCTTTTATTTTCTTCATATCCTCAAATATATTGTACTCAATAGTATATGAAACTACTAAGGTTCTAGGTGAAGATGGAGAATTGGATGAAAATGGAATTACATGGAGAGAAGTGGAAGTGGATTTTTTAACACTAGCTTTATCTTTAGTTGTGGAAGTTGAAGGTTTTTATTTTTGAATTGGTTGTATAGGATCAACTAGACCTTTCCTTCTTGCGCTAACAGGTAATTCTTCATGTTCATTTTCACTATCGTAAATAGTAAGAATAAAATCCCACATTCCATTTAACTCAGTTGTTTGTTCATCTTGGGATTCATTAGCAAAAAATGTTGCTTCTTCCTCATCTTCATCATTATTTTCTACATTAGAGATCATGTTTGGAGGTTCTGGATTAGGTGGTTGATTTTTTCTGAATGGTTTAAAAAGTTTTTGGGAAGAGGATTCAGCGACTTATTTTTTGATCTCTACCATCTCGTTAGATAAATTTTTAAGGACTTATTGTAAGCCTTCAAGATCAAAGGGATCTTTAGATGCCTTCTTTTTAGTTTCATCCTTAAATGTAACTCTTTTTAACTTTCTGTCTTCCTGATCTTTTTTCTTTTCTAGTGCATTTATCCCTTTCTCTATAAACACAGCTTCTTTCATGTTTTCTACCAAGGTATTTTTATTAGCTCTATCTACAAAAATTCCTATGTTAGAAGGAAGAGATGAAATATACCATTCAATTTATACATCGACACCAGGTCTACAAGTAGCTAGGGTTCTATTTAATAATTTTTTAAATATGGAATTGAAATCTTTTATCTTTTCCCCATAATTCGTTTTTAAATTGGAAAGGTCATTGATTAGAGATGTGGTTGAGTGATCATCACCAAATTTAGTCAAAAATATCCCAACTAGTAATAGAATTGGCTGGTAATGAAAGGTACCAAGACCCTATTGATCCTGTAAGAGTGTACGAGAATAATCTAACAACAATGTCTTCTTCATCTACCTCATTAAGATTAATGGACAACATATAATTATGAAGGTGCTCTTCCGCAGGTAACCCATCATCGAGATTAATTTGGGAAGCCATCTTTCAGGACGTTTTGGTAGAAGATGAATTGGTGTTGGCATCTGAAAAGCTACCAGATTGGAACATGGTCTAGCTGCCATTGTAACAGTTGGGGAGGTGGATGTGATGAAAGAATCACTGGTAGTTGTGATAGTACTGCTTGAAGCAACATTAGTCATTTGTGTAGAGGAAATGGAAATAGATGAAGTGAACAATAGAGAGAAAGGAAATGAAAAGGGAAGAAATGGAGATGTTGGTGAATGAGAGAATGAGGTAATCTCACTAGTAGATGTTTAGGTATTTGGTGTAGCAGTTTTCATTCGGCGAGATTGAAGTGGAAATTCAAATGGCGAAATGCCAAGTTTTTCACTTTGGAACCGATTTAAAACACCAGTTCCTTGAAAAATAGAAGTTATTCTTCCTTAAGAATCTTCAGATGATTCAGGCTTTTCTGTTTTTTTTTTCTGAATTAGGCTATTCTATTATGTACAAAAGATGAAAATACAGTTACAGTCAGGCTTTACATCCGGAGCCTGCTGCCAGAGATACTGGCAGACGGGCTCAACCCTTTGGTCATGCTTACGAAGAGGACTCAAAAATTCCCACGCAGGGGAGGATCATAGAAGTTCCCACGCAAGGGAGAACCAGAAATCAGAACAGCGACCACCAATCCCTCGCAGGGGAGGACCCAAAACCAGAGCAGTAAACATCAATCCCACGGAGGGGAGCGCCATGGAGGCTACGTTTCTCATACCCAAAAGAACCCCAACACATTGACCCAAAGGCACGTCGACCCCAAAACGTTGACACCAAGACACGTCGACGACTTAACCAGCCTTGATAGAACACCACAAAAACAGACAATGACAAGTGGACGAGGAAACCTGACCAGAGAATCCAACACCTGGACATCAATTCCCGAACTGGAGCCGCGTGCTACTCTTCCGGCTCCTCCTCCACTATCGGGCAGGGCCTGTAGTAGTCCTCCTCCAGCTCCGTTGTTGCAACTTCCTCAGCCTCTACAGGTGGGAATTCGCTGCCATCCTTGTGAGGGGTCGGAGCCTCAACTGACTTTCCCTTGTCTTCCTGTGTCATGTTGGCCTCATGGCTTTCTTCTTGCGAGGGAACTGGAACAGGCGGAGAGCTGGTGCCTCCTTCCTCCTCCGGTTTGTCAATAAACAGAACAGAGATATGAGCATTGATACGCGGCCTGGTCAGACGACTATCGAAAGAGAAGATGGCCGAGCCAAAGAAGGGTGCACCAGAGGTGCCAGAGGAGCTGGCTTCCAGGAGCTGGGTAGGTGGAGAAGGATGAGGGTTGGCTGAGCTGGGGCAGTGACAGAAGCAATGGCAGTGCGGGCAGTGACAGGGAGGGCGAGAATCCTCCGCAGCGGGGTGTCGTGAGGTTCCCCCTCTGCTGGAGCCCCTGCGACTCAGCAGCCGTTGGTGCTCACGAACCATGCTGGCGGGGAGATTCAGAGAGTAATTCAGCCGAACAAACAGGTTCGAGCTGTGATAGAACAGGGCTGGGCCTGCATGAACCAGGAACTGGATTCGGATTACCCAGAGGTCGGATTGCATGCGGGCAGGAACGCAGAATTCAGAATGCAGGAGGCCAAGAGCGCGGATAGGGCCATTGTATATAGAGCTTTCAGCTCTACCTCGGTGGTCGTCCGCCATAAAAGCTGCAATCAAATCCATCACAGAGCCGAGAGGGGAAGCGCAGCCAGGAGAGGCCGAGGCGTTAATTCTTTCGGCCTGCCAACCTGTGGCTATTAAAGCCACCATCTTGGGATAACCGTCTCCTTCGCAGCCCAATTGAGCCTTGTGCATGATGGGCATGTGGTCTACACGAGACCCCTGTCCCGTCAGCCTGAAAACGTTAACTATCACCTGCATCCGAGAGATTCAGGCTTTTCTGTTGAAATGGAGACGTCTTCCAATTTCTTTATCAAAGATGTAATTTATGGTGATTCTGGGGTATAATCCAAAGGGATTACCTCAGGAAGTATTCTATGAGACTTGGGAGGTGATTGTATATATCCTGATCTAAAAGTAGGAGATTCTGGAAGCAATCCGGAAGTTTTAGGAGATTTGGAGGGAGAATGACTCTTGGAATGGCATTTTGTTTTTGGATTGGACTTACTTTCTATTCATAGTATGCATGTCATCCTTCTAGTGCCAAAATGTGTTAAGGCCTCAAAAATCGTTGCTTCAACACAAAGGGAAAACCAACCGATTCGGACCTTAGGACAACTCCTTTTCCGTTTAGGTAGTGGCTTCGACTGAGTATAATGGGACCAGTTTTCCAATGAAATGTTATTGAGTGATTTTGTAATGCTTTTAGTTGAGTGAAATAGATGGATTTGCAATAATGAATCAAATGAAAAACATACGCATTAATCTACTCTATAACTCGGGATTGTTTAATATAGATTGTTCAAACACCAATGGAAATGAAAATATTTCAAGATGATTACTTTGATTAAGTAGTTAATCAAAATAACGTGTATAACTCATATCACATTAAGAATATCAAAGAAAATTGTTGAACATGTATTTAAAAATATCAATGGAAGCATGATCAAAATGAATACATGTAACATTGTTCTTTAAGTAACATGTAATAAGAAATCTGAATTAAAAATAAAAATAAAAATAAAAAATAAATTCGTTATTTATTCATGAACAAAACAGAGATACAAAGATAAAAATACCATATGTACTTTTCTCAGCTCATAAAAGAAATAGCACCAGTTTATTCCTTCCCACAAAGATGATTCCAAGTATAGTGATGTAACTTCTCAAAATTCTTTATGAAAAATCCTAAACAATGTTCTAATCATTCTATTGAGAAAATGATGAAAGTACAGTTGTGCAAGCTTTCATAAGCCTTTCTTCATAAAATTATGGACTTTTATTTGACACAACAAGTAAGCTTGAATAGCATAAAACAATTGAATCTATTGTGCAGAGCGTTGAGGGCATTTAAACATATCCCTTCAACAATGCTTAAAGAAAAACAATTTTTTGATGAAAACTTCTGAATGTGATTTGTTGTCTTCATCAACTTTGTTTGGTCTATCAGATTATCGGAATGCTTGTCTGTCTATTTGAGTTGAGTTGTTGTTTGTCAGCACAATTGTCCTCTTTTGTCATGAACCTGAACAAGAAAAACAAGAATCGATAAGCTAGAAATAAATTAAACTGATAAGCAAGTTTTATTTGAAACAAATTACGTTTTGCAGGAAATCAGGAAAAGCGTAGAGCGCAATAGATTCTGACACAGACATCATGGAGAGGAATGCAGAGTGAGAAGGTGGACTTTACGGCTTATCGCAATCAGAAATCAGAGTTTGGGGAAGATCATAAAATAATTGCAATCGGATTACAGCGGGAGAATTTCATACAAGATCCCAAAGGGACCTTTTCAACTAAAATCGCAATCGCAATCAGAATGGGCAAGAGACAATGAAACAGTGAAGATTCTTTTTTATTTGTGATAGATGTGGATGCAGGCTTTTATAAATTACAATTTATAATCTTATCGGGTTTGAGCTTTATCGCAAATCAACTGGGGTGAAAATTTGTTATAAGTCGTGTCCCTTTGAAACTTACGATTGCGTTGTCCTGGGGTGACATGTTAGTGATGTCATGAATGATGTCATGATGTGACATGGTGGGTGATGTGGCGATGACATGGAATATGACATGGAGAATGACATCATGGATGACAACAAGGATGATGTGGCAAATGGATTGGGCCTGATCGCATATTGCAATCGCATTTGGAAGGTGTCTTTGGTAACTAGCGGTATGGCTAAAAGTACTATGATAGTCGCGGACGCGATATTTTTATGAATTGAAATATAATTTTTATCACGTCCAGGGCTTATCGCAAATCGCAATCAGAATGAGAAAAGTTTAAGACTTTGATTCTTGCGATTGCGCAAACATGGAGATTTATGAATTTGAGTGAATAATCTCGTTGGGTCCGGGGTTTTATCGCATATCGCAATCGGCATGAGGCAAGACCCTTTGGTAACTGTGATAGCTCCAGACGCGGGGAATTTATGGAATGGATTTTACAATCCCTTCGGGTTTGAGCTTAATCGCATATCGCAATCGGCGTTCAGTAGGAGTATGGACTTAAGCTTTTAAACTTTTGCGATAGCCTACGGACGCAGGATTTTATGCATTGGATTTTATAATCCCATTGGGTCCGGGCTTTATCGCATATTGCAATTCTTTAAAGTATGAGACTTAAGTTTTGTGGTTTATTGCGATAGCGACAGATGTGAGATTGTTTATGAATTGTGGTGTTGAATCCCATCAGGTCCGGGTTTAATCACAATCGCAATCAGTTAAGGCTTAAAACTTAAGTTATTTGTAACTTTTTGCGATAGTCATGGATGCAAGGACTTATGGATTGTATTGAATATTTTCCCGCGGGTCCAGTCTAATCATTGTCGCAATGGATTATGGTGGAGGGTTCTTGAGCCTTTGAAACTTTGTATTATTTGTGATGCGGGGTATAGCTAAGTGTCGAAATTTGTGAGGATTTCAACCTTAGGAGATTAAAAACTCCGATTTATTTTTTTTTTTAATCAAATAACCCATACTATTTATTACTTAAAGTTTTTTTAAAGCTTAAAAATAAGTCTTGGTTCCGGGGGATATTTAATTTGGTTTTTTGGGATAATCAAGGTTTAATACTTGGGTTTTAATTAAAAATCCTAAGTATTAAACTTTGATTATAAAATTTTTATAAAATTGAAGGGTCTCTATTTTAATATAATAAATTTCATAGAAAATTTATTATGTATTAAAATGGGGAATGTTAAATAGTACAACAAGACCATCACATTCACATCTACTAGCTCAAATTCCAAGGAAAAGCAAGGCATTACACAGTCCACTTGGAGCCTTAAAATATGTAAGCTATATATGGCATCCTCCAGCCTTATCTTGGCAAGAATGTTCTTAATTTTGATAATATATTACTCTGTTGTTAAACTTACAAAGATTATTTCATAAGATGGATATGATGATGTTGTTTTGAGATGTCTTTATCATTCTTTGTTTCTATATTCTTCCTTACAAGTATCCCCTAGAAAACCCACATCACCTTCCTCACTAAAAGGAAAGATCACGGAAGGAATTTATCCAATGTTCATCCAAGTCACTTGGATCTCCCAAGGTCAATGGTTGAGACCTAAGTTGACCTCTTGCATTGTTTATTTCTTACAAATGGTTATCAAAACAATTGTCCATCTAGAGTATATTCAACAATATTGATTGCATAGTCACTAAGATTCTCTCAAGCAATCAAGGATAGGTTATCACCAATTGCATATTGAGAGTGGTTACCATATCCCACCAATGGACAAGATATGTAGTTTTCATCCACTTCAAAATGTAGGAAATTGGGAGCAATTCCTCTTCAAATGTCACTAATATCAACTCTAGGGAAAATTGTTGTATCTACATAAATTTCTCTATGTGATGGTCCCATGTTACCCTTGTTTACCCCAAAGAAAGGTGTTTATAACTCTATATTCAAGATGCAATTACTTTGAAATGGAAATTCCTACATGCACACCTAGATTCAAGATCGATAGGTCAAGTACAATGGTAATGCAACCATTTTAGCTAGTAAAGACATTCTCTGCCCATCAAACATTCCATTCATGGGCATTTATGAAAAATAGTTGTGAGGTAATACCCCTTCATGAGCTTCCATGAAATCAATATCACCAAGGTGTAGAACAACACCACCTAGACATCTTATAGTTTCAACACCTTAGCTTGAGGTGTCAAACACCCCTCTTCTTCCCTATGCAAATCTAGTAGATAGGAACCCAAAACCAAGTTTCTCTCCTTCAATAGAGGCATCTTGACCTTATTTTAGTAATGCTTCATCTAGGAGCACCTAATCCCATAATATTATCTATATCGACCCCTTTGGCCCGTGTCATTCTCTACAAGATGTCATCAAGCTGATCATTTGTGCTTTTTTTTTGTTGACAATATAATATGTTATTTCAAATTTGATGTAAAATAAGATCTACTTTCATTCTCAGCCTTTTGCTCATGATCAAAACAACCTTCATTTTATAAGTGATTACTAGTCCACAACTTTCCCCTTGCAAGTCTCCATTTCATTGTCTAATTTCAACCCATTATATTGCTAGCTAATTTTAATTTTTTATGTAACCAGTACTAAAATTTTGGAAATATCTTGAGCACTTCTACATTGTTGTTATAACTTGATATACTTTTAGGTCCCATTGACCTAATTTCATCATTTATAAACATCAATATAATTTTCTTCCATTTTCATTTTTTAACAAAAAAAACAACTCAACTCCAAAACTTGGAATCCGTGTTTAATCCAGGTCTTATCATAATTTAATGATTAATTTTAAAATAATTCATATTAACCTAAAAATGGAGTTTCAAAAAAGTAATCCACAACCATGGATGTAATATAATCAGAAATGTAATATAATCAGAAATGTTATAGTGTAGTGTTCCAAGCAATGTTTCTAGCTATATAGAGCAAATTACAACTTTTTTTCGAAGCAAATGTTTCCAAAAATATGTGTAAAATTTCTCTAATAACTTTCTACAAACAGTTGATGTGCAAAAACTGGAAAATACACTCGAAGAACCATACACCATTATGTCAAAAAATTGGCACACAAGATGGAAAGGGCATTTTCTTATCTTTATTAGAGCAATTTTCAGAGATTATAACTTGGAGAAAAGACACCTAAGGGAGTCTTCCAACCGAAGATAAATACAAGTAATTATTCCTGGAGAATTCATCTCTCTCAATAGATCCACTGTTGAAAAATAAGCCTCGGCCCAACAGTGTTTCCTGAGTATACTAGTGATGAATTACACCAGAAAATGCACACGACTTCCTTTTTTTTAGGTAGTCCCACACTCTAAACAAATAATTTAAAGCCACCTCTAAGATTAAGAGAATAAACTACATCCAAGCCAGATGTTCGGCCTCTCTAGAAATCAAGGTACTGGAAATAAATATGAGACAGGTACACCAGAGATTCGATCTCCCTTGTAGAAAGCACTGGAAATGAATGGTTCAATCTTCCTGTGATTTGATCAATCCACTTCAGCTACAAGATTGCAACACACTGGATATCAAACTTGGAACCAAACTATTAATTCAAGTATTTGGCCCTCTTGACTTTTGCAATAAATTAGCCTTATAGATTACAATTAGTGCAGAAGGGTTTCAGCCTCATAAATCTTTGATAATGTTCAAATGATAAACCTATTGCCTTTGCTCCAAGAATTCGACATTTCTTCATTTATATATAGATATATATCGTCGCTGGTTGATGGATCTCTGAAAAACTCGCGGTGGATTGTCTCTAAAACCCTCGAACCATTAGAAAGAGATTATGGCTCCAAGCATACACAATTGATCTCTATGTAAGCCACTCGATCTGAAACCAATAGCTGAAGAAAAAGAAAAGAAAAATCAACCTCCCTATATTTGTGCTGCTCTAATTAGAAGTCGCGGCCCTCTTATCTTCTGGGAACAAACCTTGCTTGGGAATAAATCCACGGCCTTGAACAAATATGAAGCTAACAAGAAATCGGCTCATCGACTCCTCTACTCTTGCACTCAGCGCTCTTGGGAAGTATTAGTACTCGGCCCTTGGACAAGGATGAATGAAGCAATACCAAATCACAATACCAACAACCACCAGCAATAAATCTTGTCAGAACTTCATTTTCAGAAAATGATAATGAAGGTAAGATCCTACTAGGGTGGTAAAATGTCCACTAAAGCTGGAGGGATCTAACTGGGGTGGCAAGAGATCCACCGAAGCTAGTGTGAGGGCTTTACCAGAACCCCTGGGAAATGGACTCGCTTGACTCCTTGCTAATAGGAAACGATGTGATGGAGTAGAGAATGCTCAATCATTGAGCTCCCTTCTCCTTGTATAATCATTCATTGAGAATTCTCCAAACTTCTAGATCTTGCTTTAGTATTAGCTTATTGAAAAAGTCACTTTTCCGTTTTTAAGTAGCTTTGGCCTCTTTTTAAAATAAAATACACTTTGCCTCTTTTATTACTTATTATTTACCTTTTTTATTTAATAAAAAAATTGGGTAAATTTCCATGGATCTCCTTCGATTAACTTTTCCTTCTAGCTAGCCTATTAAGAGAGGACTACGCAAAGCTGAAGTCATGTCTCTATCTCATGTAATGGGAATATTCGTAGGGATCCTAATGATCGTGTCTTGGGAGTTAACCTCCCTTATATCCAGGGGACCACGGATAGGATTGCAAGGATTCTGAGAAAGTTTGATGTGCCCGCAACTTTTAGACCTCTTAATACTATCCGTAGCTCCCTCAGATCTGTAAAAGATCCTATTGACCCTAAAGACATGAAGGGCGTCTATGTCATTCCTTGCTCTTGTGGGATTCCATATATTGGTGAGACGGGTCGCTCTATCAATCAAAGGATTAGTGAGCATTCAGCTGACTTGAGGCATGGTAGGACCAAATCCTCTGCCCTAGCGGAACATGCCGAGAAGACGATGCATCATGTATGTATCGAAGAGGCTCAACTCATTGCTAGAGTTGCTCAGTTTCACCATCACAAGTTTAGGGAGGCCCTGGAGATTGAAAAAAGGCCGAATAATCTTAATAGGGATGATGGCTGGGAGATCAGCAACTGTTGGGTCCCAGCCCTGTCTTCCTAACCTCCGCGGTCCCTTCTTGGTAAGGTCTCTGTGTTTCTTGTTTCCTTTCCTTAAGAGTTGTTTTCCTTTGGGTTTGTTGATTATTTTCTTGCTTTACTCTTGATTTGATTTGTTCTTCTTTTAATTTTCGTCCTTTTGGTTTAATCCCCTCTATTTCCCTATATATTCGGAGATTATTTAATGTTGGCAACTTGGGAATATTTAGCTTAATATATTTTATTTGTAAGCGAATGATTAATAGTAATTGATCTTACCTTAGAATGGAAGGTATTTATTTAGCTTTCGATTAGCCTGAGATTTTAACAACCTAATGCTATGTTTAAAGATATATTTATAATTAATGAATGAATTAAAATACGCATTTTCGTAACTATTCAATATTAATTTTCGATTTATTCATTTAATTAATTTTTATTTAATTCTAAGTTAATTTTAAATTAACCTTAATAAATAAAGTAAGATAAAAGATGTTTAAATATGTATATTAATTTATCCAAACATTAAATAAAATAAATATTATTAGAATGTTAGGTATTGAAAAATACTAATAATATATTTAGATGGATAATATAATAAACTTAAATAAAATATTATTAGAATGTTAGTTTGTAAAATATTATTAGAATGTTAAGTATTGTAAAATATATATATATATTATATTATAGATATATATATATATATATATAATATTTTAAATAATTAAATGGTTTAGTTTGGTAACTAACCATGGATCTAATTTACTTTTTATTTTTTCTAATAATTTATATAAATAATTTAATTACTTAACATTAAATATAGTATTATA
>APFE030359567.1:165628-200897 GCA_000404065.3 Pinus taeda
GCCACGGTTGAAAAATATTTAATTATTAATAAAGTGGAGATATCTAATAAGTAGATTGTTCCATAAATTAACACAAAAAAATGGAAAAATGTGCCATAAAAAAGTTCAAAAAGCCAAGCCTCTTAAAAAGTCTCTTGTTTTTTCCATATAATGCTAGTGAAAGGGTTCATTTCATTAAAATGAATCTAGAAAACTATAACTATATAAAAAATAGTTAGAAAACTCAAAAACTTGGTTAAAGTGTGTTAAAATTGGCAACTAGGGTCAAACTCCATGTGGGTCATCTTATTTATGATAGCTAATATTTTTCTTGGATCCCTCTCATCGAGAGGTGTAGAATTGATCTAATTCTGATATGTATTCATGGAGTTATGAATTTATTTGTGTTATAACGTCATTCGTCAAGGTCGGTCAGCGACCAAATAAGCCCCAAATGTGCTCAACATTTTAGTATAAAAGGAGATGACTTGAGAGCCATTTCTCACACATACTTCTATCTTAATTTCTCTCTACTTGTCTTAAGTTTTAGTGGAAGAGAAATCTAGGAGTGGCAGCGCTAGACGTTGGAGGAAAAGAGGTTGCCCAGGACGCAGATAGAAGGCAACCCTAGACACATATAGAAGGCAACCCTAGATGCAAATGGAAGGTAGCCCTAACACTATCCTAAGGCAACCCTAACCTACGTTATCTCAAGGGTAACCTAGCCGCAATCAAGATAAGGAAATTCATTGCCATAACAAGGCCTAGCTGTAACAAAGTCATGGGTCTTTTGGAGGACTAAGTTGTTGTTAGTAGGGCCTAGGAGCTAGGCTAGAAGGCATCAATCTAAGGCCTACTTCAGCAAAGGAGAAGGGACATTAAGGTCACCCTTGTGACCACTTGAAGAGGCAGAAAGGTCTGTGTGAAAGCCACGGACCGGTAAGTATGTTTTTATGGTCAAAACAACCCTCCACATGGAGCTGTAGGTGTCTCCTCAACCAGCGAGGCCACCTAACTTGTAAAAAAAGGGAGGCCACATAATTCAAGGTGAGTTATGGGTTTGATTGTTGGACTGTTGTAGGTTACTAGAGAGTGCCCTAACCCGTGATTGTTGGATACTGCCACATAGGAGCTACAATGTCACTAACAAATAGGACAATGGGGCAACAACGTGTTGAGACGGCGACTTTGATGGGACATCCCAAGGACATAGGATAGCTATGACAATTGGGCAGCAGTAGCAGAAGTGGGACAGCTGTTATCTAGTGCAGCAAAGTAAATATGACAGCAAGGTACATAGTGTTGTATAGATGCATGGGACAGCAAGGTACATAGTGTTGTATAAATACATGGGACAGATGTGACATAACAAAGGTACATGGGACAAAAGCAAGCATGGTGTTGCAAGCACATGACACATGTTGTATGACAGCATGGTTATGACAGAAGGGACAGTAATGCAGCATAAGGTGCAACAAATATGATGTGTACAGCATGGTCATGAGGCCCATCATTGTGATGATTGGTGCAGCAACATGATGTGTACAACATGGTCATGAGGCCCAACATTGTGATGATGGGTGCAGCATGGTGTAGCACGGTGAGGTGCAGCATGATGACGGGATACAGCACAATGATAAGTGAAGGAATCACCTTGAAGAATAAGTTGAAGCAACATGTCTTCAACTGATCTCATGTAACATCTTCTTAGAGATGATCTATGCCCTTATCTAGATAAGTCAAAGTGTTGACTTCTGTTGTAAATGCACTCTCTCTCTCTCCTGAACTA
Organism: Pinus taeda; assembly: GCA_000404065.3. Lineage (NCBI taxonomy): Eukaryota > Viridiplantae > Streptophyta > Pinopsida > Pinales > Pinaceae > Pinus > Pinus taeda. The sequence goes on from APFE030359567.1 coordinate 167,397, forward strand.
TTGAAGAACATAAAAGAAGAATTGATCAAATGTTTCCCCACATGGGGGTTTGTCCCTAGCGAGCGCCACATCTTGTGTCCTCATGTCTTGGCTTGTCTTTTGCGATTTACGTTTATGTTCTATCTGTAGTTTACTTTAATGCTGATGTGATTGCTAATCTAGAAAAGATATTGAGCTAACTCTGAAAATTGAAATAAATTGCTCTAAACATAGAACATACCTAAAATTAACAAATTGTTTTAAAAAGGCAAGCTGATAACAAAAACTAAAACTATGTAAACTAAATTTCATAATAGAAAATATTGCTTCCCATTATCTACACATATAAATATGAGAATTGTTCTATGAAAATATATACGTGACAGAAAATTATAAGAATCGTGAAAGTATATTTCAATGGAACAAATTTTAAAAAACCAAACAAGGTTTCCAAACTAGTATAAATTTTTAAATTTGAATATAATAAATCAGAAAAATAAAATGGAAATGCCTCTACAAGCCCATTAGCCTTCATTGTATCAATGTTCATAATCTTTTAATAAAATTACCACTTACCACTTACCACTTTCTTTGTAAAGCAAATCAATTTTAACTGAATTGCAAAAAAATTATGTAAGAATATACTAATAAAATAAAAAATGTGATTCAGACTTACTTTTATCAATAATAATCAGTTGACAAATGAAAGTCCTAATAGTTATAACAAATGTGTGGAATATCTTTATCATACTAGAGACCTTTTTGACAATTAAACTAACTATTTTATTTTAATTTTAAAATTAATTATTTTTATTTTGACCAAATCAAAATATTAAATATTCCATTACAAAATATTAAATATTCCATTACAGCATCGCTACTATACGCTACCATACTGAGCTAGAGCCTCATAGAATGATTTATTTTTTAAATTATATATCAAAATTATTAAAGTTTTTATTTTACAATTATTACAAATTCTACAGATTTTACATTTATGATATATAAAAATATTCAAATTTTGTTAAAAAAATACTAAATTTCAAAAAGCCATCAATAATACAAATGATACAGCGCCATCACAATTGTTCGCATATATAATGTCGCCATTCAAAATGCAGGGAATCACTAAAATTTATCCTCAAGTAGCGGTCAGAATATTCAGTGAAATGGGAAAGCCAGACTCTTTAAAAAAGTTTCGGAACATTCAAGTCAATGGGAAAAGCCAGACATCTTTCAAAAAGTTTCGGAATTTTCAAGGCAATGGGAGAAGCCACGCATTTTTTAAACATAAAATTGAAAATTTTCAGGGAAAAGGGAGCCCGCTGTAGGCCCTCCCTGTTCAGGGAAAACTCTCTCAACCCACTGTTTAAATAAAAGAATTGAATATTCTTTCAACGGAAATGGAACCCGCCTCCCCTCTTCAGAAAACACTCTCTCAACCCCTTGTTTAAATAAAAGAATGGAATATTTTTAACGGAAATGGAACCAGCCCCCCGGTTCAGTAACGTAAAACCGTAGTGTATAACCAGCATGCAAATTTGCACTGAAAATCATTATTATGATAAAATCTGGCAGAGATTTTTATAAATCCAAGTTACAGCTATCAAACTTCAAGATGCTGGGTGCCCAAGGGGTTATGTTGGTGCTGAATATATTTTAATGATCAAAAACATGATTCAACCAATGCTACTGTGAGATTTTTTGAAAAAAAGAATTGCCAGATTCTGGCCACTTTTGACCGTCCAGGCAATTAGATGCCTTAGTAAATATGGAAACTTTCCAGGAACAGTCTTAAGAATAGAAGTTCAAAATATGTTTTCAAGGGTTGGAAATCTAAACAAGCTCGGCGGGTTTTGGGCAAATCTTTTCTCTATTTGTGGCCCACTCAGATGAAAAGGTAGTATATGGCTAAGACTCTCTCCAAGTCCCAGGATGCCAATGAAGAATACATAGGAACATAACAACCACAATAAAGAACTGCTACTATCTGGTTGGGCTAGAGTGGAAAGATAATAATGGCATCTCCTTTGCTCCCAGTTCTGTGATGTGATATGTATGAAACTGTAAGACCTCTATTTTGTGATGTTTGTTATATCAAATTTTATACCTTCGTGGATAATTATGTTGGGTGTGTTTTTCTTTTGCAATGTTGCAGATCTTTCTTGAGAGGTCAAATAAGTATACAGGAAACAGAAAAATCACCCTAACGACTGGGGTCAAAATGTCTTTTGTTATCGCAACTTGCAAGGGAATTCCTTTATTGTGATCAACACTCGAGACTGGTAATGACTAGTAGTGGCATGTATGTTGTTGCGCTCTTTTATTTGATATAGCCCTATAGTATGTGAGATATTCTTGAAATGACTGACAAATTTTCAATTTAGAAATATGAAAAGAAAGAGATGGATGCTACAGCAGGTTATTTCTCAAATCGCATGCCCATTTTCAAGACAACTTATATAGTATATAATCGTGCACAAAACATCACAAGAAACCATGAAATCAAAACAAAACATTGCACTGTACTCTAATGTAGTATTTAGATTTATAATAAGAATCTAACATCGAGGTGCACTCCCATATATTCATAACTATAGCAATGCAAAGACTATGAACACGAAACTAATCTAGAATGATTATAATCCAAATACCTATGCCAACATGATCTTTTATCAACCGGATATTCACATCCCTGTTCATTTTAGATCTAAATGCCTGAAGATATCATTTTATTGAAACCTGCAGTAATTTATAGAGGAGCGGAGTTTGCGGCCAGGGTAGTACTGATGCGATCATCTTTTTATTTTCTTCAACACAACTCCCATCACTGAACATCTCTCTGACAATCAGAAAAATCATGCACCACAAAAGGGTTATTAGAATTCCCATGGTAAGTTGAAGGTCTCCTTATAGTAAAATAACTTGTAAACAAAATGACTTAAATACTGAAAGATGAATATCTCATTTTCCTTGCCTTAATCTCTACTTCATGTGCACCCTCTAAATATCCATAATGTGGAAAAAGTCGAAGTCGGGATTATATCGGCAAGGACCCTCTAAATATCCATAATGTGGAAAAAGTCGAAGTCGGGATTATATCGGCAAGGGTCCAAAAGTTGAAAAAGTCGTTAAAGTCGGGAGTTTTTCGAAAAAGTCGGCAAAATAAAAAAAATAAATTAAAAAATTACAAAAATATTCTTTTTTAAAAAATCTGGACTTTTTCAATAAAATCCCGATTTTTTCAATAAAACCCCGATTTTTTCAAACAAAAAAAAAAATCATTAAAAAAATACCACGATTTTTTGGAAAAAGTCCCGATTTAATCCCGATTTTTCCCGACTTTTTCCACACTAAAGACATGTTGCAATCATTCAAATTTCAACATTTAAGTATTAGTCCAGCTTATATTTAAATATGAAGCACTGTTAGATGTCACAGAGTCCAATCTCAACAAGTGTCAAAATAGCACTAAACAATTACAGTGAGCTCAACAGCCCAAGCGTCAACGGTTCTAGACTCCTAGTTTCTCACCCGTCAAAATCCTTCTTGAAACACCCCTCAATATGGTATTTCTAAGGCAATTACCAATAGCAAATGTGAAAGAAAACCACTAATGAAATTAGGGAAGCAGCATGATTTCTTTTTGACAACAACCCACCAATAGATGTCATAGTAAGTACAATCTAAACAAGCATCAAATCAGCACTAAACGATTACAGTGAGCTCAACAGAAAAAGGTCAATTCAGCTATCTTTCCTAGAATTTAGCATAAATCCACAGTGAGGAACGCTGTTACCAGTGCTATAGTTCTAGTAAGATTCATGAGTAATGTGCAACTGAAGAATGTTTACTATAGCAATCAGGAATCCTGGATTTCTCAACAATAATTTATAGTTATAGTGAGAATGATGAGTAATGTGCAACTGAAGATTTCCACTATGGCAGTCAGGATTCCTGAATTTCTCAACAATAACTTATTCTTGTAAGGTCAGAAATTGTAGGATTAATATGGATACTTAATTTAAATAATGCCTGTGGTTTTATTACATGAGAGTATGACTCAAATTCAGATTAGACTGGAAATGGATGACGATGTTATTGCCCTGTTAAAGTCTTCAGTAACAGTCAGTTTCATTGAGATTAAGAGAGCTATGCCCAAAGTGTTTTTCCAATCAGCACTTCATCTTATGCCCTGTTGAAAATTTTCTGCTTCTACAGGGGAAAGCAACATGGCAGTGTCTTCAACTCGCACACAAACATGGCTCTTTTATATCTTTAGTGGAAAAGATTGAGTTAGAGCTCAAGCCTATTTTATGAGTCCACCTATATTTTCGGATTTCTTATTCATAGTTGTTCTCTCTTGAATCTCTAACTTTTAGGTCAGTTCCTGTTCTAATTGGCTGTAGTGATTGCCCTTCTTTAAACCTCCATGCCTACATATATTTTAAAATAGTATAGATTAGCAGCAAATGAAACTGGACTTTCTTTCAATTATTTCGTCCAATCTCATCGCTTGCAGATTGTCAACACTGAATTTTAATTGCTCTGAGAATACTGATAGGCCATCAGAGCATTAGCCAAAAGTAAATAAGCTCTTCATCATTTACCGCCAAAATGCATAATAATTTATTGCTATCAATCTTCTCTTTATTTGTTTCCTTACTCTTTCCATCGCATAGGCAAACACAATGTCCATAATTCATTAAACTTATAGGTCTATAGATTTTCAAGCATGTCATGGTATTGTCCTCTCATGATTTATGCCAAAAACCTGCACCATAACTCTTGAGATTATTAATTGCAATATCAACTGAACTAATCTATATCACATGAAGAGTCTCAGTTTCAGGCCAAGTTGCTCATTCATATTAAGTTAACTAGCTGAAATTTATTTTCCACCTGCTGACAAGACTTTGAATATCTCATGTAATGTTCTACTTAATTGTACACTGGCTCGAAAATTGACAGCAATATGAATGTTTTGGTGTTTTCTCTTTTATAAAAAAAATGATTTTTGAGCGCCTTTTTTTAGTAGTTCAAAAAAAACTGTCAAATATATATAAATAAATACGCACACACACACTTGACAACAAAATATATGTAAAACAATCTTTGGTATAGTAAAATAGTATATATAAAGCAATCTTGCATATATTCGAAATTTATTATACACAACTACGATTTAGAGTGTAGAACATAAGATACTCATGATAATTTTATCATAGTACAGGGTAGAATGTCAAATTTTAACACTGATAGCATATAGATTGCATATACCCAAGAGATATTTGTGGTTCTCCGTAACATATCAATCACTGTCCAATAGTCTTCATTATTAGTTCTGCATCTCATCTATCGTTTTCCCTATTGAAGTCTACCCATTAAGTAGATTAAACAGCTGGTCGAATCAAAGCCCTAGAAATGATAATTTTGAACCCTCGTTGAAAGATGAGCATAGATAAATATTTCAGTACATTGAGAAGTCCTTGATAAGGCGGATACTGAATTGTTCCAACAGATATTGAGGAATAGGCAATTTGAGAAAGTAAGCACAGGTTTTCAACATCTATATAAAGTGCATATTCAATTAACCTTGTGAGCAAACCTTTTACCAACATACCTTGGAGAGAGCCCAAGCTTTTGATGCAGACAAGGCAGCGAGTTTTTGTCGTATGATTTAAGAGAGTTGTTTAAATAAAATGCAGATGCAGAGGGTAGGCCCTTTCTAGAGGGATTGGGGATAGTGAAGTGGAGAGCCTATTTATATCTATGAGACAAAGGACATTTATGGGTTGGTGCAGCACTCTTCTAACATATGGCTCCATTTAAATAAAAGGTGGAGGGATGGGGATCCAGTGGAGAGATGGCTACAGTGATGTCAATCCATTTGGAAGACTCATGCCGCATTTAAACATAAATTTTAGGGTTGATTATTGCTTCATCATGGATTATCTGTCCAGCAGAAGTTGCATGAAGTTGGCATTACTAGTTCACACTGCATAGATGGTGGTAAAAAGGAGACAGTGCAGAGTGTTTTTTGGAAATGTCACTCTCCCAGAGTTTTTTGGATATGGTTTCAAGCTCAATTTCAGGCTGAATTTCAGAGTTTTTTGGCTTTCAGTGTGTTTGGTTACAATTGTTTTTTTGTGATCATTGTAAAGCCACTTTCAATGAAATTCCTCATCCCCTTTCTCCTGGGACTTTCCAGAGTTTAAGCACGAGCTGGCTCTACTCCTGCAAGTTCATCAATGTGCTTTCTGTCATGATGTTAAGTCCTTCCCCACAGGAGCCCATGGTCATATGATGGCCTTTTTATCTTTTGTGCTCCAGCACTGTCCTCATTCCCGTATTGTATGCATGATTTAACTATCTTGAACTCTACTCTACTTATTTGTTCTTTGAGGTAATATATGAAGCATTTTCCAAAGAAATCAAATAATAATGGCAAAATGTAAGGTGATTATAACTTTCTTGTTTTACAAAACTGATGAGAGGACTGGCAACAATTGACAAAAGACGAAGTAAGTTGCTTATTGCTTGCTTGTTTTACAGAGTTGATGAGAGGACTGGTAACAATCAAAAAAGGAACCATAACTGATTGTTTGCAGTTTGTATAAAAAACTAACTACAGAAGTGTCGGGTGCTTTGGTACAATTGTTTGTATGGTTGTGAAATGATTCCACAATTGGGCATTGGTAATAAAATTTCCAACATTCCCTAGGCTATTGCACCCTAGAGTGAGGAATTCTTAAACTTTAATTTCCGAGACCCATTTTGGTACGTTACCAAACCTCCATGACCAAGATTATAAAGTTCCTGACTATTTTCTTTATATCTTTCCCATCTGTAATTTTTGAATTTGTATATAGCATAACTCACCCACATCCGGTAACCCAACTTCAAAAAGTGCACATTAAGTGTAGAGTGCTAGAGCGCAGTTTGCCAAAAGCATATTTAGCCTTGGATTCTGGAAGGAGATCACACCGAAATTGTGGATTGGTGTGAACACAAACAATTGCAAGAAGGCTTTGTTTAATGGTAGGTTATATTCATTGTTCATTGTATTTAGTGTTAACAGCATTGTTTTGTGGCAAGGTTACTTGGAAGCGAGGAGCGAGAGCGGGAGCGGGAAGTGACAATTTCAAAAGCTCCTGGTTTGGGAGTGAATCGGGAGCGAATTTTTATATAATAGTTATTTTTATATATTTTGATGCATATATGTCAAAAAAAGCACGTAGAATGATGAATTAGATATGAAAAGCATAAAAACATGGATTACACCATATAACATCAATCATTTGGAAGTTATAATCTTCATCAACCACATCCACAAGTTACAAGTTCTCATTGATATAGCATGTAAGGCTGCACATAACCAAAATAGCATTGAGTGTAATCCATCTCTGAACTGAAAATACATCAACAAACAGACCGTTGATGGCCTCTAGCATCCAAAAAAAAATAGGATATAACAAATAGCTACATATCATCAAAACCATTGCCTATCTTGGAATACGTCATTAATATCACCCTCTAAGCAATTAACATAAGATAGAAAAAATGTAGCATGTCAAGTCAAGATTTTGTTTGAGTGATGGGTACATTTTTAGTAGGGTCATGATAGAGGAGTTCAACAACTAATGTCACTAACATGAAAGTACATAGAGGCCTTGGTGCTCTTGAATCCAATGGAAACATTGCTATCTCCCCAATCCTACAATCCTGAAAAACTGACAAGTCTGCTGGATTTTAAGTGAGATCTAAAATTCTACTTTCTCCATATGAAATCCAATGAGGTTGGCACTACTCTCAAACATCCTAAGTCATTTCACGTTAATGTTAAAAATTTGAGTAAAAGCACTTTTACTTCAAGAATTTAACAGTACCATGAATTGCATATCAATACTTACGCCATAAGCTTGAATATTAGGTTGCCCTCCTCAAAACATCTTGTTTATTTTAAAAAAATTGCATTTGGAACATCTTTGTGACAAAAAAATTGGGAAAAAAACCAGGGAGCAACTTTTTTTTGCGAGAGCGCGACAAGAGCGAATTTCAAAAGCGCGCTCATGAGTCACTCCCAATTTGCTCTTGCTCAGAGTGCGCTCTGGGAGCAATTTGAAGGGGGGGCGCTGCTCCCCCGCAACCTTGCTCGGTTCTTCTTGTTAGTGAAACAAGAAAAAATTGGCCCTAGGAACACATCCTCAAAGATGATTGTAATGCCTTTTGGACTAGACGGGTCACTTTCATAGTTTGAACTGGTACGTGGTAATCCAAACCCTTTCCACAGACATCGGATTTAGGCTTCATCTCAGACTATTCAATAGTCCTTGCATAAGGTTAAATCAGAGACACAAACTTCTTTGGATGGTGTCCATTCTTGGCCTCCTTGATCTTATTATTAACAAACAAGCTCAAATTACTTGAATCAATCAAACACAAACAAATTCCAGATGGAGCTCGGACTTGTTCTTTAGGAGTAGTGACCATGGATTCCTGCGAGATTCAGATCACATTACAGTGTTCGGATAATAACACAACTACTAGGGCAATGATGAGGCTAACAATTTCACAAAACTTGGTCACCCTTTAAACTTGGATCTTCTTCTTTCACAAAGGTTCGGCTAGAATCTCAAATTTCTTTGAAGCTCGGATTGCGTTAGAGATTCGAATCATCATCCACATACTTTTTATTTGGATCAACCTTGTCATACCAATCACTAAACTAAACCTCGGATTCCAATAGCTAACCTTCAAATCACTTCATAGTAACAAGTTTTGATCAAAGAACTTTGATCTCTTGAGCTCGGATCATCTACAGAAGTAATTGGCATAGTTCCACAAACATATATATATAGCCTCATATTCCATCATATTTCATGTGATTCTACAATGAAAATTTCCATAGAAGCTCCACAGAGGCTCAGAAATTTTCACCGAAAAGTAACATGGAACCATTTCACAGCCTTGTCATAAATTTGGATGCCAAATAGATATGCCCTAGAGATTTGATTCAGATCACAGACTACAGATGAAGCCTTTGCATTGACTATTGCTAAGGGTACTTGGCCCTTTCTTGAATAGGAGTAGTATACTTTATAAACTTAAGCGATGGAGCCATAAAACTTTCGCAGTAACCATAGAAAGGGGGCTAAAGAACTTCCCATGAGCAGACATAACTTGAATCACAAAGAGAACTTCACATGAGCCTCAGAAAATTTGCATAGCCACAGAGCCTTAGATTCGCATGATTTTACAAAGGGTATAGGTAACAGGGTTCGCAATATTTTACAGAGGGATAGAACCACAAAGAAGCTCACACATTGCTAAAGGGAGACCTCGGATTCCTTTTTCTCTTTTACTACTCAACGAATGTGGCTCTGATACCATGTTGATTTTTCTAGGGCGTCTGCTAGAATTTAGTTTTTCTTCACCTGATAACTACTTCAATGATCAATCTAAACATTAGTTTCATATAGCATTGAATTCAATATCATTTACACGATTACACAGAAGAAAAACATCAATTGTTAAACATGAAAGAGCAGTAAAATAACCATGAAACAAAAAGACGAGACATAGAAAACTAGGCACACAGCCAGGGAAAAACCCAGAATTTTTTTTCATTATGAGAGAGAGAGAGAGTTTCCAGATTCATCAATACATCATAAATAACAAATAGCAACATAATAACCAAAATCATGATCAAGTGCCATGTCAAAATCCAAGTCCCTGAAATTTCAGCCCTCCTGAGACTTTTGACCTCCTCCTAGAATTTCGACCTCCTGAAATTTCGGCTCTCCTATAATTTCACTGGATCAGAGATGCATGCGCCCCAAGAGAATTTTACCAATGTCGCTTCCTAAACAATCCCCATTGAGGCGAAGAGCGCTCTTAAACAAGAGAGAGCACCCTCCCTAAATTCGCTCTTAGGAGGGAGCACTCCAGAAGTAGGCTCCTTCTCATAGCATGCTTCAGGAGCAAAGCACAAGGAGGGTGCTCACTGCTCCCTCGCAACCTTGATCTTGGGCCCTTCCTCTACTTTTGGTGCTTTAGTGGCTACACAAGAACCAACACCCCCTAATTTTGAGTAGCATATTCTAGGCATTGGGTCGAAATTACTTGATCTGATGGACCATACTAGTGATGAATTTGGTATTGTTACTCCTACTTACTCCTACTAAGACTATGACGAAACTAGTGATGAATTTGATATTGCTACTCCTACTGAGGCTATGATGAAACTAGTGAGTAGGCCTTCGAAATGAAACTCCACCTAATTACAGCCATCTTGATCTTTCATCCACTGACTTGCAAAGGGCCTATGATTCTAAGACATCCATTTATATGCCAATGCTTGAGTCAATCACCTCTGATGATTCTACAATTGTTGAGCAAGAATCACATCTTGCACCTTTCTTCAATAAAAATAGAATTCTTCACCATCAACATCTCAATCGTCTCTACACCTTAACCATCGTAATCAAAGGGATTCATTTGTGTAAGGAAATCTCTAGGGATGATGATGACTTTCTAAGTTTTAGACCCTTTCAAGCGAAGCAATGCATATTGATTCTTAAGAAAATATAAAGTAAAACAATGGTGCACACACAATACATAGAGATGTACCTTTCAAACTATTAACCAAGAAAACCAACAAAACATAGTCACATCTCTATCTTCTTTGTTGTATAAACATGACCATTCATAATACAATATTTAGGTATTCTGCAACATCCACGCCCTAATCTATTACCGTGAATTAGATTTCAATGCTTATCCATTAACCAATGTTCGGTGACAACAGGTCGACATCCATTGGTTGAAAAAGCACAAAAACAAGCCAAAAATGAACCAAGAAAACCAAAAACAAAATTTTATACCCAAACCCTCGCTGTCAACCAAGGGAGGGGCCCCTGTGTCCCCCCCAAAATGCGGATATTAGAATTGCACCTAGCATAGTTTAAAACCTCATGGATGAATGCATAATCCACATGCAATAATATAACACATCTCCAACAAGCTCTTCTTCTCTTAGAGAACCGAGGGAGTGACACCCATGGCCACTTCACTAGTGCAAATATTAGATTTGCACTTAGCATAGCTAACACCTCATGGATGAATACACAATCCACATGCAATAATATAACACATCTCTAACAAGCTCTTCTTTCAGATCAATAGAGAAGAGACACAAAAGGAAAAAACTTGGATCAATGCCAACTACTACATTTTCCTATGGTCCAATTGATGATTGGTGATGGCAACATTTGAGAATATGTTTGAGGAATTCATATCGATATATTTCGTTGAGTGTGAAATATACAATCCTCAATGCTCTTCTTGATTGACTAATCATAAAAGTGGTATTTGGCTTGTTTTCAACTTTTTGGAGAGATGTACCTTGAGATGTAGGCCTTCTCTTGGAAGCTTCTTATTCAAATTAAGGGAAAATATTGAACGCGGAAGTGTAATCTTCATTTTTGGCTACAATAATTCTTATAACAATAATCTAATTTTAAGGTCATGGCCTTTCCATACAACAAATTGATGTATGAGACCCCCTTGTTTGTGGGATAACGGCCCCCCTCAACACAACAATTTGACTGCTTAGTATACACAAGTGTATAGAACCTACCCTACCAAGGAGGAAACATATATGTTTTTAACCATAAGGCTACATGATATTTTGAGTTGGGTATTCACAAACCCACTCACTTATGTATATTGGTCGAGGCCAACCCATAATTAAGTTGGGTATCCATAAACCCACTCACTTATGTATCCTGGTCGAGGCCAACCCATAATCAAGTTGGGTATTTATAAATCCATGTATATGTATTTAAACAAGATATATTCAAGTTGGGTATCTATAAACCCACTCTTTGCTATATTCAAGTTAGGTATGTATAAACCCAATCTCAACATTTGGGCTCTCAGTGGTATTCAAGTTGGGTATCTATAAACCCACTCTCAACATTCAAGCTCTTAGTTGTATTCAACTTGGGTATCTATAAATCCACTCTCGTGAGGGCTACAAGTAACCCTACATTGAGTTGGGTATCTATAAACTCACTCACATTTGTATTCAGCATTCTCCTTCATGACATCTGGTCATGATTGACATTATTTGGGGTGTTATATTGTAAATCTAGACTATGGCTAAGTCCAACCTATAAACCCTTATGTGGGCACAACCTCTCTCAAGGATTTTTCCCTACCATTTGAGATGTATGAATATACGTCTCAAGAATAATTGGTATCGTTATCTTACAAGCTATCGCTATAAAACAAGTGCTAAGCCTATGGCCATTTATCAAATATAGCACTTGTCTTTCCTACGTATTATTCTATCTATATGTGAATGGTTTGAAAGGACTCATCAGCAAAGTGATTATGTGGTATGCTTATGATCGCTATCCATGTGAAATTTCAACAAATAAGAGGACAAATGCCCCTCTCAGAATTGGCACTATAATCAAGAGAAAAGCAGGGCTTTTAAAATAGCAAAAGCACTTCTAGATCAGTCTAAGAATAGCACTGCTCTTAGAGTGAGCTTTAAGATGGATCAATTTTATCCTAAGTTCAGTGTGACTTTTGGAAGCTTTTACTACCTTCGTTAGGTCAAATTCAGCAGATATATGTTTGGAGAAAAGGCATGCTCAACTTGGCACATGATTTGAGATTGGGATCTCAGCTTCAAGTATAAATATTGAGAGACATGCTGTTGAACTCATCTGAGTCAAAAGGCTGTTGTTAAGCATCTTTATTGGTCAACAAGATCTGAAGTAGTGACATCAGGTCCTGAAATTTATGAGAATTATGTGCTCTTGACATCTCTGATTATTCAGAGTCTATTTGTCTGGTTTATGAAGATTCTTTGTCGATAATTTACTTCATCCTTTGATTTCTCTCCTAGCTTTAACACTCCAGTTTTAGGATCTTTTAATCAGCGAGATTCAATTTCAAATTATCTTGCTTGTTTTCTTCTATACCACCTTTTCCATCACCCACTTGGACTTGGCTCTGATCACCTTTTTTTTGTACAAAACAATTCGTCCCACCCTTAAGCCCATAAGCAAGAATGAAATTGCTGTTATCTTGCCAGCCCCACCAACAACTAGCTCACAAAGCCCCAATCAACAAACGACTCACAAAAAGCAAACACATCACGGGTGGGATTTGAACCCAGGTGCAGAGGATAGCATTCATCCTCTCAACCATCCAAGATAAAACACAAATAACTGGCACTGATCACTTATGCTACACAATCAAATCTTTCGCAGGTTTCAATCACTGATTTTGAAGATTAGTTTACAGACTTGAAGAATCTGCAATATTCAATTGCAGATCCATTTGTTGTTCTCTCTGATTTGAAGCCCTGATCTGCAGATCCAAGACTCCATTCAGCAGGACTACCTTCGAGACACCCCATTTGGAGCTAATCCAGAAGTGAAGTGGATTGAGCCAAAAATAGGCTCACCTTCCCTGAGCTGACCATTCTTCCCTTTAATTCCGCAAAGGACAATTCTGAGTAATAACATAATTATTAGAGGGCAAAAAGCACTGCTTAAAAGAAAACTATAAAAGTAAAAAATCGCTTACTTGTACAAAACTTATTTTTTAATTCAGGCTTTTCTCTAATTGAGTAATAGACTATAGGACGGACTCACATTTTTTTAACCAACATTCACATTCTTTCGTGTAGCCTATCAATGACATGTTCTGAAATCTTTCAGCCCTGGAACTCAATGAATATGTATTTCGATTGCAGAGTCAATTGCCTTTGATTTCAGAAAAGACAACATCCATAAGGTGTTCACTTAGGACAGGCACCTCCACCATTGCAGGATTTGTTAATGTTGATTAGGGCTGCCTGCCGGTTGCATACGTAGCTCCTAGTTGATAAAAAGCACAATCCCTAAACTATTTCCTCTCTTAATGGTTACTAACTTGGAAATGCTTATTATTGCTAAATCAATACAACTGATGTAGCTACACTGTGCACCCAAAGACAAGCTTATATGTCGCAACTGTCTAAGTAGATGTTGTGTTGCTTCAGTCCACAACATATATGTAGGAATGATCATATAGAAAACATTGACAAGAAGCAGCTTTAAGGCGTTTGTAAAAGTCTACTCAGAAGGCTCAGATCCCTTGAAATTCCCATTCAAACGTTTTAAAATTCCTCTTGCTCTAAAGTCACTCATAACATGGAGTGGCAATCTCACAGTTTACTTCCCCTTTTCTGCACTGGTAGCCAGTATAATTTAACCAGCCATCAATTCAATATTCTTGCGTTAAAAGTTAACACCCATCTCATGATGACACCCATAATCTGACAAATCTCAAATAGGATCGGCTCACAGTTTACTTCCCCTTTTCTGCACTGGTAACCAGTATAATTTAACCAGCCATCAATTCAATACTCTTGCTTTAAAAGTTAACTACCATCTCATGATGACACCCATAATCTGACCAATCGCAAATAGGATCGACCCACAAGCTCCCTTAAGATACTCTTTCCTTTTTAGTTTTTCTAATTGGTGCGTAACCTATCTCTAATTTATCTATGTGCACAGAAATCAAATAAATTCATATCATCTAGTGCACTAGTTTGAGTTTTTAGGAAGAGGGAAGTTTTTCCTTTTTGCTGGCGAAGCCCGGGACACAAATGTAACTTATGCACCCACGTTCTCATCATGGCATGAGAAGATCTGCACCAGCCGCTTAAGAATTCGCACGTAGTTGACCCTGTTATTTGTCCCAATGTTCCAAAATATTGAATTCCAAAGCAATTGAGGTTACTTACCCTCGGAAACCTCACATGTCTCAGTATTGAATTCCAAAACAATTGGGGCCACTTGCCCTCAGAAACCCCAAATAATTTTGAGAATTTCCCTAGAAATATAATCCATATAACAACAGGAGGTTCTTCCATGAATCATGAATCGATCTTTTTTTTGGAATTCCGAAGAAACATAATCCAAGTGAAAAACATGTGAATTTTCCATGATCATGAACCAAATACAAACAGATTGGGGATAATTATAAAGAGCTAATGGTCAACTATAAAATTCCGTCCATAATTAATGGATTATAAAAGACCCAGATGATGCAAACAAACAGAGACCTTAGAGGGTGAAAGAAGTACCAGACTGACTGCAGACTTGGCCTCGTTACAGGGTTCCTTCCCAAGTTTATCCTTGCAGGTTGGAACAGTTTCAAACCAGGAAATCTCAAGCTTCTTCGAAATTATGCCCACCTTGAAGTATATGTAGTCTGAGGCAGGGAGATCCACTTCCATGCCGGTAACATCAACCCATATGAAGAACTGTTTGGCCTGAATACCAGACAAATCGGTGATCTTCCCGTAGCTCACCTTTCCTGTGATAGTTTTGTCATAGTAGACGAGGTAATCGAACTGGACATAACAGGGCTTAGCAAGCTCAACCTTGAATCTCCCATCATCTGCAAGAGAATAGCTCTTGACTGAGTCAGGCATAAGCCCTATCGGCAGTCCGAATTTGGCAAGCATCTCTGAAATGGGTTGGTCGTCTGTGACTAAATTAGCCTCAATACAATCAGATACCATTAATAATATGCCCAAAACAGCGGCCAAACCCAACACTCGTGTACCATCCATTCTGAATACCATTCTGGCTCTGGTGTATGGCTTGGAGATCCAAGGCGTTCACCTTGTATGCTTAAGGGATAGAAATGGGGATTTAATGTTCTGCTAACGATTTGATGTTCTTATAAAAGGCTGGTTTTCTGGATGTTGACCGAGAAATCCATCAATGAGTAAAACCAAATAGATAATTCCATTTTTTTTTAATTATGGCTAGCAGGTCCAAATCAGTCTGCAGTATTTTCACAGGACGAGTATTTATGATCTTCGATATTCCTCGTTTATCACGCTTAGGAAGTTGCGAGGTTTTTACTCAAACTTTCTGCCGTGGAAAGTATTTTTGAACAGTATAAATGGAGTAAAGTTTAAGATTTGATTTGAAATTGTATTTTTTTAATAATTTAAAAATGAAATAAATGGAATTGTTGAAAGTTCTGGTACAGGTTTGGTGGTCCAAGCTTTTGGACACAGGTTGTAATGAAATTCTTGTATTATTTATAAATATATTATTCTGACGTTACCAATTCCACTAATTTTATATTCATAGTTTTTCCATAATTTATAATTTATAAATAAATGGAGTGAACCCATTCAAACCTTTAGACTTGACATTTTTTTTTGGAAATTAAGAAATCTTTTTTAATTGAAACAATATCACATCATCTCATATTTTATAAATAAATGGATTAACCCATACTCCCATAACCTTGATTTAGGGAGTTTAGTTTTGGAAATTAAGAAATCCTTTTTTTACTTGCGAAGATATTTCATCATCTCATAATTTAAATTTTAGAAATTACAAAAGTTTTATCGGTTTTGGAAAGTTTTTGAAAGAGTAATTTTCCATAATTTATAAATGGAGTAAATCTTTAGATTTGAAATGGTATTTTTCTCTATGACTTATGAATGAATAAATTAAATAAGACCGTTGATTATTGAGATTAGCGTTAAAAATTAAGAAGCCTTGGAGTAAATATTTACATTTGATGTGATATTATAGAGTTTAAATATAAAAGTTAAAAGGATAAATGAAGCAAAATCATGACCCTGTTTAAGGGATAAATAAAGTAAAACCATGATCCTGATTATAGAGTTTAGATTTAAAAGTTAAAAAAATCTTTTTAAGTGAAGAATATTTCGATGAGAAATCAAGAAATCTCTTTATTTTTAGAATTTTTTTGAAATATTATTTTTCCATTTTTTAAAAAAATTAAAATTTTAAATTTTAAAATAATATTTTAATATAATTTATAATAATAATATTGTTTCCATGTTAAACCTATAATTTCTATTACAAAATTTTACTTTAAAATTCTAAAAAACCAATCATACTTTATAAAGGATAAACTAATAACTCTCCTACAAGTTTAATTTTTTTTTTTTTTTTTTAAATCACATTTACTTGGAAGATATTTACTATGCTAATTTAATTTTGGGAAATCAAAAAATTTTAATAATATTTTTTAATTAATATTATATTATTTACTATTATATAATTTTTTAGGATTGTTGTTTAATGCGAGTTTTTGGATTTCCTGACAAAAATTGGGGGTGAAATCTTGAAGGTGAAATCTTGATTTGTGTAATTCAACTCGTTTAAAAATATCACTAAAGACAACTCGATTTTTTTATATTATTATATGATATAATTTTATATTTTACTTAAATTAAAAATTAAATAATATTATTTCAAATATATTTAATATCAATTTAATTATTAAAATAAAAATAATGATTTTTTATTATTATAAATATATTGATATTAAAATTGGTAATTTAATATAAGAAATAAAGCATATTTCCCAAGTGAGGAAAGGAAATATATAAGTGAATGATAATGGTATGTTGTTAAAAGATAAGAGAAGTTTTTTAATTGGTTGGTGAACAAGTAATAGAAGATCTATTGAATAGGGTCTATGGATAATGTAATAACATGATTTTTGAGATGGTTAAGCACACTTTTACATATTTTAGACAATGTGAAGATAGGGGTTTTTCGAGTTGGTCGAATGGCACACTTTTACATATTTTAGACAATGTGAAGATAGGGGTTTTTCAAGTTGATCAAATGGCATGAATACTGATAAGATTGGTGGTGCAAATGCTTATTGCCAAGTTTTGGACAATTATAAGGGTCCTCCTAAGTAGGCCATGGCTGTGGGTGTATTGCCTCCAACTGATTTAGTGTTGAGAAAAACAAATACCCTCTTGTGTGCTTGAACCGATGACAGAAGGTGATGTTAAATGAGTGTAGAAGGAACATGTGCTTCTCTTGGCCTCTAAGGAAGGTTTTGGGTTCAATGGAAGTCGAGGAAGGATGTGTTCTTAGTTGTGGGGGAATATATTATAGTTAACCAAATCCTTGACCTTTCAAGATGCACTTTGACACGGAATTTTATTGGCAAGAGGGTAGGGATGGAGTACCTTCTAAGATAGATAAAGTAGAGACGGGGTTCAATTTTAGGCTATGTACTAGTAGCTCACATAGTAGCAAGAGGGATACATTGGTTTTGTCTTTTGCAAGGAAGAAGATGTAGTTTTTATATCAAATGAAGTTTGGTTTATGGATAGGTCTTATTTGTCTATAAAACCTCACCACTCATTTTTATTGTTAGGAATGAGACCATGTCAAACACCCACATATGGATAATGGAACCCTTGACTATTCAAAATTTATGGGTAATTGAAAACAACCTAGGAAAAAATATTCTTGTGGTTGATAGCTTTGTTTATGAAAGATAAAGGTCAACTATAAGGATATTAGTTGATCTTGATGTAAGTAGAGATTTTTTTAAGCCAATTGAATCGATTATTAAAAAAAAAAAAAAAAATGTCTTTACATACACTTCTGTTGAATATTGGTCAACAGAGAATATTCCACATTTATTTGTCCTTGATTAAATGTGAATTAAAATCGATTTAGTCTTAACCAGCTATTGAAATAATTATTTATTTTTTAAATAATTAGTTGGAGAAATTTCAAGTTAGATTTCTTTTTAGTCATGCAGAGAGTATCCCTTAATTAGGGAGATAAGATTGAGTTATATTTGAGTTGTAATTAGTTAACTCAATTTACTGAGTTAAGTCCAGTTAAATTAGTTCCAAATTGTTTGAGGAACTAATAGTGAGTTAACAATCAGTTGATGCATCAATGCACTCAACTAGTGCTACTCCAGTTAACTGAAGATTCCCTCATCAGAAACTCATGCATGTCTATTCTGAGAAAGACCCAATTGAGATTAATGTTCAAGGACATTATACTATCAGTTGCATGTGTTTTCTCATGGATAAAAATCATGCATGTAGTCAAGGATTCATCCTTGAGGATTGCATAGTTTTGAAGATTGGTTTTCCTCTTGGTAATAGGCAAATCATCCACAAGGAACAGTGCAAGGAAATAGGAGCTTGGAGTGCAGAGAGGAAGGCTGGAGAGAAGCTAAGATTGCCTGTGAGCATTTGTGAGGATTATATTGAGAGCTGGCTAGCTGTGGGAGCTAAGGCTTTGTATAATTCCTATGTATTTCCACAATGTATGATAATACAATAGTGTGGGGATTTTAGCTAAGGCTTTCCCCAAAGTATTTTCATGTGTATTATGCCATTGATTCTTCTTCTTCTGGTTATATTGTTCAGCTCAATCTTTAAGCTTCCGCAAATTGATAGTAGAAGTAGGTTATAGGATTCTGGTTTGATTTATATTGCATTATCGGGTTAACCTATCCCAGATTTTCTACATTTCTCAACTCCCCATCAATTGACACATTTGTTATGTTGCACATGGTAACCATACGTGTTGGCCCTTCATTTTGTCATAGTTAAATATGACTTGTAACCATGGTTAATTAACCAAATAGTATTTATATTATAAAAGTGACTTTAAATGTATTTCATTTATTAAAAATAATTTAACAAACTAATTCTTCTTCCAACTCTTCGTGGTCAATAAGCTTCTATTCTTTAGTGTTTTGAAGTGAGAATATTCTATTGTGATGATGGTGTTTAATCATGGATTTGTGAAAAAATATGGAGCTTTCCCCCTCTTTAAGCCATCTTATGCAGGATTTTTTATGTTAGAGAATTTCTTCCTAAATGTGGCCTTCTTCTAATTGAGTGAGAAGCTCACTTTCTTCCTCAATTAATTTGTCAGATCAACCTTCAAGAATAATGCATTGTTGAACCATCCTCTAACTCCTATTTAATTTGGTGGGATCCCTATGCAAAATCCCTCCAAAGCGAAAGGGTATGTTTTTAGGGGTTTGCTTTGATGTCTGCTCTCAATCTTACTTGCCAATGACATGATTTGTGATAAGGATTGAGACATCCACAAAGATGTCTTTGTTCAAAAGAACTTTCGAGACCAAAAATCTATCTAGTCTAGAAGTGATTTGAGGGCAACCACCTTTTCTATTATTCCAAGTAAATGCCCCATTTATAGTATCCACATTTGTGACAGGTGGGTCTTACATGAGGTCAAGAAAGAGTTGCACATTAGAGTATAAAAGTGAATTTGAATTTATTTGATTTATTAAAAATAATTTATCCAACTACTTCTCCTTCCAACTCTTCATGGTTCATAAGCTTCTATCATGCAATGTTTTGAAGCGATAAGATTATATTGTGATATAGGTGTTTAATCATGGATTTGCGAAAAAATATGCAGTTCTTTTCCCTTTCTTTAAGCCATCTTATGTGATTTTTTTAGTGCTAGAGACTTTCTTCCTAAATGTGTCCTTCTTCTGATTGAGTGAGAAGCTCACTTTCTTCCTCAACTAATTTTTCATATCGACCTTTAAGAATATTGTGTTGTTGAACCTATTCCATGTGGTCCTCTAACTCCTATTTGATTTCGTAGATGTTACCAAAATATTCTCTATTCTGTTTTTTTATTTGAGCTTTTAAGAACTTGAGTTTCTACTGAAATTGTTGTGTAATTGAGCTTGGCCAAGGAGTGGCTTCCTATCACCATTGTTATGATATTTCTAAGAAGGAAGAATCCCTAAGAAAAAACTTTCAAAGTGAAAGGGTATGTTTTTTGGGCTTGTTTTGATGTCTGCTTATAGGCTTAAGAGCCAATGATATGATCCATGATAGGGAAGGATTGAACCCTCAAAAAAGATGGTTTTCTCCCAAAAAATTGTCGAGACCAAAAAAATGTCTAGTCTGGAAGAGATTTGAGGGAAACCACATTTTCTATTATTCCAAGTAAATATCCCATTTATAGTATCCACATCTATGACATGTGGGTATTCCATGAGGTCAAGGAAGAGTTGGGCATCAAAATCCAATCATCACAAGCCTCCTTTTTTTTCTTCTAGTGATTTAATGATGTTGAAGTCACTGCCTATTATGCATAGATCTTTGGAAGAGAGGGAGTGGAGGTCTTGAAGAAACTTAAGTTTAGCATTCAATAGAGTTAGACCATAAACAATTGTGATTCTATCTATTGAATTAAAATGTGTGAGTTGAAACTAACCTAAAAGAATACGTGGGGCTGCAATGAGATTGGTGATGGTACTCTTTGTAGGATTGCATACAAGATCTATCCCTCTTGCTTGTCATGTTGTATCCAATGCCACTAAAGTGATGTCTTTCCAACATTTATTTAAGATTTTGATTATACACTCATTGGAGCATTGTGTTTATTGTAGCATGAGTACCATAGGGCTTCCCTTATGATTTTTGTCTTTTAGGAGCCTCCACTTGCCTTTCCAGTTGAGGCCCCTAATGTTCCATGTAATGAGTTTCATTGAGAAGGATGGAGAATGAAGTGTAATACATCTGTCATTAGAGTCACCTTACCTAAATTGGCTAGCATCTCACTCACTTCTT
Source organism: Pinus taeda (assembly GCA_000404065.3). NCBI lineage: Eukaryota > Viridiplantae > Streptophyta > Pinopsida > Pinales > Pinaceae > Pinus > Pinus taeda. The sequence continues at coordinate 188,839 of APFE030359567.1, forward strand.
GTATGAGATTTTTGTTTCTATTTTTCCCTTCTTTTTTCCTTCCTTGTGGTGCTTTAAGGGTTCCTTGAAGCTTTGAGTTTGGATGCCATAGCTTGATGAACTTTGTTAGACTTTTAAAACCCAACAACTAATTCAATGAATTTTACTAAAGTGAATGGAACTATGACTGAACTTTCAAAATGCATTCATCAAATATATTGAGTTTACTAATTGAACTATTTGTAGCGGAAAAAACAAAATTGAAGACACAAGCACATTCCAATATTCAACACTAGAAATTTTACCCAGGAAACCCCAATTGGGGAAAACCTACAAACTGTGTGTTCTCTATTGTTTTCTTTAGCAAATGCTATTTCAAAAAATTACATAGAAGAGGGAAGGACCTTCCATTCACTCAAAATTGACCAACACCTTTCTGCGCCCAACTATACTTTATCTAGCCCACTTGACCTCCCTCTGGTGCACAATATGAATTTCGTACAACCTTGTATGGCCTTCTGTTCAGGTGCAATGCACATGCATTCTCTCACTACTAGTTGGAAACTCAGATCTGGAAATTTTATCGTTGTACGACCACCTTCTTCCTTGTTGGCTTGCATCGTAGTAAAACACTAGTGTTGTAACTTGCCTCTTGTCTTTTGCTTAAGATAAAACACACAAATTTGATGCAAAATCAAACTTCCCACTAACTGTCTTTTTCTCCTCTTTAAGAGCTCAACCTAGGCCCAAAAAGCACTCACAAAACTAGTGGACTCAAGGTACCTCTACTAGGAAATAATAAAAAATTGTAAATGGTGGATTGTGGGTCCCTTTACTAAGTTTAGTGCACCTCTAAACTTGGTTGAACCCTTCTATAACTCCATTTAGCACTCCCTTGAAGAGAGGAAGGTGTTATGTACTACACTCAGTCTATCTTTGAAGTAGAAAAAATTGCCCCTTATCAATGCCTTAGTCAAAATATCACTTGCCAGCTCCTATATAAGAACGTATTGGAGTCTGAATTTACCCCTCTTAACACAATCTCTAATATGGTGGTACCAAATCTTGTTGTGCTTGGAGAAGTCATGAAACAATGGATTTTCAGAGAGCTTGATGCATCTCTTATTGTCACATTGCATGACTATGGGCTCCAACTTCTGACTGAACAACCCAACAAGTAGTTTCCTCAACCATATGGCCTTGCAGGTTGCCAAGTTGGTAGCCATGTACTCAGCCTCAGCTGAGCTTAGTGCCACTAATCTCTGCACCAGGAAACAACTTTTGACCCAACACTAAAGGTATAACATGAATTGTTCTTCATGCCCGTTGAACCCCTTGCCTAATCTACATCTATGAAGCCTTGAAGGCTCACACCATCACCCTACCTATACAAGAACCCATAATTTGTTGTGCCCCTAAGATACCTCAACATGTGCTTGGCAGCAACCCAATGCACTTTGATTGGCTCATCCATGAATTGGATTAATTGGTTAACTGCAAAGCAAATGTCAGGTTATGTGTTCACCTGATACATCAACGACCCAATGAGCTTCATGTAAAGTGTGGCATCAACTCGCTCTACTCTGGTATCGTCCACCTTCCTCTAGTTTGTGAATAGAGGTGTGGTCATGGGCATGCACTCCTGCATGTGGAACCTATTGAGAATATCCTGCATGTGTCTACCCTGCCCCAAGAAGATCTCCCCATCACCTTCCCATACCTCCAACCTAAGAAAATAGTGCATCAACCCTATATTCTTGATCTCAAACTTCTCTACGATATCTCTTTTGCAATCACTGATGAGCTTCTTATCCCTTGTCAATATCAAGTTGTTAACATATAACACAAGAATAAGAGGCTACCTCCCAACCATAATATAATACAAGTTAGGGTTAGGTTCACTCTTAGTGAAGCACAATCCAAGATGGTAGTTCTCTATCTAGGCATACCATGCCCTCAATGCCTGCTTGAGTCCATAAATAACTCTCTTCAGCGTGCAAACATGTGTCTCTCTATTTAAAATCTCAAATTCCTCAGGTTGCACAACATATATCTCTTCCTCAACAACTCAGTTAAGGAAGGCATTATTTACACCCATTTAGTGGACCTTCCACCCCATCCGTGTTGCAATCACCAATATGGTCCTAATGGAAAAGTACCCAACCACAGGTGCAAACATCTCATTGTAGTTTATCCCCTCAACTTGATATAACCCTTTGGTCACAAATCTAGTGTTGCATTTATCAACTACTTGCTTGATCTTATACACCCAACGTGAACCAACCACTAATTTGCCAATAGGTCTTAGCACAATCTCCCAGACATCATTTTGCATGATAGAGGAATACTCCTCCATCATGGCATCTTGATGCCTACTAAAAGCCTACCTCCTTGTAGCAAGAAGACTCTAAGGCTATCAACTCAATCATCAACGCCATGTAGCTTGCATATCTCTCAGTCTACCTAAATGTGGAGTTGTGGGCTTCAACTCTCTCATGAGCCTTTTTAATCAACTGATCTACCCACTTGGCTTGATTTCTCCATGTGTTGGGAGTCACTAGCTAAGTGGGCTCCACTCGCTCTACTCTCTCTTCTTGTTCCTACACTTTCTCCTCATTTGTGTGCTACTCAACTTACTCAATAACTAGATGTGATAAAGTATGAGGAGTTGGTTGAGCCTCTTGCTTGGGATCTTATTGCTTCTCCTCCTATGTTGTACCCTTCTCACACTCCAAGGACTTCTTGAGGACCCTTTCCTCCTTGAAACTCATATCATGATTGATCACTTTCTTCCTGACTATTATGACGTACAATGTATGCTTTAGATGTCTTATTCTAACCCAAGAAAATGCTCTTCTCTATTTTGGTTTCTAGCTTCTTCCCGTTATCAAAAGGCACATGGTAGTAAACAAGGCTACCAAAGAACTAGAAGTGAGACATGCTAGGTTTATTGCCTATGAAATCCTCCTCTAGTGTGACTCTTCCTAGCACTCTATGTGGACTCCTGTTATGCAAAAATACTACATTGTTGCATGCATATGCCCAAAGAAACATTAACAACCCTTGGTCATGTAACATGGCCTTAGGTGCTCCAACAATTATTTGTTTCTTGCACTCAACTGCCTCATTCTGTTGAGGTTTATAGGTTGTGGCGATTTTTCTCATAACACCCTCCTTGGCACACAAGTCCTTGAAGGTGTTGGAGATGTACTCCACACCATTGACTAACCTCAATGCCTTAATATTTTTATTTGTCTAGTTCTCCACCAAGTCTGTGAACTCCATGAACTTTGAGAAGACTTCATCATGAAGAAGGTCCAAGTATTTCTTGAGCGATCATCAATTAAGGTGACATAATATATGTATCGCATAAAGGATGGAGAGGAGAATGGTCCACAGAATTCTGAATGCATTAGCTCTAAGATGCTCTCAAGCTTGTTATCTCTACTAGGGAAGGATGTCTTGGAATACTTGCTAAGTGTGCAACTTGTAACCACCCCTCCCACATTTACTAGTTTCACTGGTCTGGAGGGGTAAACATCAGAGAAAGAGCTACTATGTCCTGAATCAACCTCCTAGATCCACTTAAGGAAATGGGGTTGACTACTGACGATAAACTGACAACTCACCACATCCTATAAGGGTTACAATTCACTCAGTGGTTGAACAACCACCCCAAGTGGCCAAACCCTAATCTAGACCTCCTTTCTCCAGCCTTGGGCTCACAACTGCACCCACAACAAGGCCTCCATGTGGTTGGGAGCCTCCAACTGCATGCACAACACTGCATCCATGCGGTTGCAACCCAATTTCTCTAGTTTAGAGGGTGAGGTCCTAGATTCTGATCCACCGATTCAGGCTAGCCTCTAGACCACTACCTAGAACTTAGTGATACTTTCCAGAATGATAATTGACATCAATACAAATCTAATCATACAAAACTTGATCAAATACTTGACCTATCCAGGCCTAACCATGACAGTCATTTCGTGAAACATATGGTGAACATGTAATCTACATGTCATTAATGTACATTTGAACATAAGGGTTTGGAACTTATATGAGGATCACCAAAAAGGTCTAATACCCTCTCATAATAGATGAAATAACATTTATTAGCTCATGCATTCATTAACCATTCTTCACTAATCAAATATATTAAGAGCCATAGACAATATACATCATATAACTAACATATAACCAACAATGGAAAGCATATAAACCATGATAGAATAGCCACCAAAGCCACATAGTCTCAAGTACAAGTACTCATAGAATACAATAGGAAAAGAGCTCTTATCAACAAATGCAAAAGCCAACCAATTCAAGGACTTCCACGTACCACCCAACCATAGATTGGGTTGAACCAAATCTCTCTTTCAACCAATCACCCCTATGCCATATTCTAAGATTGAATTTGGGATATCATGGAATAAACCAAACAAAACCAAACTAGGGCTTCTAGAGGCAAAACCACCTCAACCCTAAACCAGTGATTCCACCTCACGGTCGGACATCACTAACACTAACCAAATCAGTCTCTACCTTACTGTCTAGGGCTCCAAGAACTAGTAACTCAACCCACAGGCTTCCAAGGCTCCAGAGCATTTTTCCAACCCGGCTCCAAGACTATTAACTCAACCCACCAAAGGCTCAAGGGCATTTGTTCCAACCCACGACCATAAGGAATTATGAGCACCAACCAGAAAACAATCAAGTGGAAAACTCACAATACCATGGATATCCAGGAATTGGCAAGGCAAGGCTAAAACCACTGTTAATCCAAGAAATCCTCCATACCAATGACAAAACATAACCATATGATCACATGCATATGCCATGTATCTATAAATCAGTAAGGAAATCACACATGCAACCTGTTACCTACAAAGTAATCCAACTGTAGTTGATGATCCACCTATTCCCTTGCACTTTCTCGCTTTCCTTTTCCTTATTTGTCCAAATCCAATGTATTTCAAAATTCTCCAAGAGTGCTCCAAGAAACTCTAAGTGTCAAGAGTAAGAGAGAATAGAGAGAATAGATAGAGATAGAAAGCTCCACCATAGAACTGTCAGAAGCCGTGAACTGATCCTTAGAAGCCCTTTTATCATTGAGGCATCTATTTTCTTCATTTTCCTCTTTTTTTCCTTCAATTTTCCTCACATGCAACTTTGTTTCCTTTCACCTTCCTTTTCTCTTATTTTCCATTATTTTCATAAATAAAATTCCAATTAATGCCACTTTTCCTTTGCTAATTTCGTTAGCCATTAATTAATCACCATTGATACCTCATCACTACGTTTTCCCAACATTTAGCTTGGAATATGTGTCACATGACCTTGGTCTTATTGTTATAGCACCATTTACCACTCTTGGTAGATCTGATGCCCTGATTATGGCCTAGGGCAACCCTTCCTTCCAGACTTGGTCCAAAATCTAAAAAACAATGTTTTATTCCCTATACGCTACTTTACTCTGTGATAAAAGCGTGTACACGTAGGTCAGCATATATCCAACCCGCGTACATATGTTAAAACACTTAAAAAAAAAAATTTCCTTAATTTTGGGTGGAGTTCACGGGTTTTACCTGTTACTCACCTCCTATTTCCCCTGGCCCAACTGTTTCCGAACTAAAAAAACTAATTTGGAGAGGTATAAATAAACCTCCATGGGAAGGCCTTAAGGGAGAAAGGATGAGATATTGATACTATAGTGAGATTATCTCTGATCAAGTCTGAAGAATCCTTGTGCCTCCTTCACTCCCCAAAGCTTCAGGAAACCCTTGTTTCCTTGATTATAGATATCCCCCATCTTGCTTGAGATATCCTTGTATTGATGATGGAGGAATATTGCTGAAGGTTTGGAAAGGACGGATTCGGAGGACAGTTCCAGTTGGAGCCGGAGAAGGACTCAGGCCGTATTTCTCCACCTTATTTATACCTTACTTCAATAAAAGGAGTGTTGTTCTGTTTCCGATATGAAATGTGTTTACGCATCAAAATTGTTGGGTGTAGAGCCTGATTATCTTCTGTATTCAAAGGTATCACCGCATTGGACCCCAGTTCGTAATGGGGCGGCAACACCACCTGTAAAATATTTGCTACAAGGGGGGTCCAGGGGGAGGCGGCTGCAACCTTTTGGGAGCCCCCCCCCCCCTGGCGAGGGGTTTCGGGGGCAACGCCCCCGAAGCTAAGAATAGAAGTAAAATTTCCTTGTAAAAGTATAGTAATTTCTAGTCAATCTGGGTTGTTCATTAGGCGGAGATCTGACGGTAGAAGTTATGATTAATTTAGGGTTTTTTGCCCTAGAAGGAAACCCCTCATTATATATATGATGGAATTGTATTGTGTCTAGGGAGATCTGTATTCTGAGTGAGAAAAAGAGAGGAGATTGAGAGCGAAGACAGTGTTATAACGGATCCGTTGTGGTTGTATCCCTTCAGTTTGCTGGATAATATAATAAAGAAGGATTGGTTGTTTCTCCATGGATGTAGCCCAAACTAGATGAACCACGTATATTTGTGTCTCTCTTGTTTTATGCATTTTCTGTGTTTATATTTCTGCGATATTTTATGTGTTCCATTGCTCCGTAATATATAATTTTCTAACAAAAATTATGTTGTAATTCATTTATGAATCTTATATTGATGTCTAATTAGTAATTCATTTATATGATTTAAAGTTAACATCATGTATATGCTTTATGTTTCTACTGTCATGTATGTTCCATTTGAATAATTTTCAGATTTCAAGAACATCGAGAGAAATTGAGGTTTTGCACCCTACGTGATATACCCAAACGAAGGACATCTGGGTAAGGACACTCCTACATGATTTAGTAGAATAAGGATTTTTGATGATTGTTTGAGCATTTCTTGTTGAGGTTTGCCCTCTTCTCTGTTTGGGTTCTCAACCCAAAGCCCTAGGGTGGTTTCACCTATAACAGAATTAGCGGCTCCATTGGGGATAATAATCTTGTTATTCCTAGTTTGGGTTGTTTATTCTCAATCAGGGTTCACTTTCTTGATTGCTTGCTTTTACAATATTATTTGGTGCATTAGTATCCTAGGCATCAAGTCTGATCTTCTTGATCAAACCTTGAGTTTTGTTTTTCCTAATAAAGCTTTGTATACGCTGTTTTCTTTGATTACAGTAGCGTATACACGCAGGTTTCTTTAAGGCAAACACATATATGCGAGTTTCCTGTATTAGAAACACGTGTGCATGCTTTTGTGTCTTTACACAGTCGTGTATGCAATTTTTTAGATAATTTTTTCAAATCTTTCTGCCTAGTTACATATTTTGCTTGGTGGTTTATGCTGTTGTATGGTCATCTATTGTCTGGAGAATTCATTTTTCCTGCAAGCTTTCTTTTTCAAAAATCTCATTCTCATTGAAAATATTTGGCCTAGGATTGCTTCTTAAGCAATTTTGTAGTTTGTATCTTGGGTTCAAGGCTTCGTTTTGAAGTTCTTGGTTGTTCTGGTCTTCCAGAACAAATAATTTTTTTCAATTTCATTTCTAACTCGGATTTCAAATCCCTTGCTTTTTTTCCCTTGTTTGGTGGCGTTGTTGCTTTTCTTGTTTTTTGAGAGTCTTTTTGACAAGTTTGAAAGTATTTATTTCTTGACCTTTTTGTCAGCTTGTCAAAATCTGTTGTTGCTACTTGGGTCTGTTTGTACAAGTTCGTAGTCTTTTTGTTCAAGTTTTATTCATTTTCGAGTTTATAACTTGTGAGATTGAAAGACTCCTTGTGCCTATTTGATCTTCCGAGTTTTAGTAGTACTTTTGTGACCTCAAAAAGTTATTTTGTTCCCTTTAAAAGAAAAAGCTAACAAAAAAAAAAACTTTGATTTTGTTTTTCTTTTTCCAAGTTTTTGGTTTTCAGTTTCTTTTGTTTTAGTGTTGAAAAGAGAATTAAGATCTTTTGCGATTTGTTCCTCTTGCTTTGAAGAGATATTTGTGTTCAAATTTTTTGCACTCTTCATTTTAAGTTGGATTATTGTCTCTATAAAGAGTTGCATTTGCTTATGAGTGTTGTTAGGATCTTGCATCATCATTGTAATTTGCATTAGGTTAGTTTGCATTTTAAGGCATTCTTAATTTTTTTTTGTTTTTGGGTGTGTGTGGATTGTTTCATGAAATAAATGAAAAATATTTTTCTTATATATAAGCTTTTGTAGAACCCAAGTAGAGATCACTCTTCATCGAAGAAAATGACTACATTCATATAGTTAGTTTTCTATTGATTTCTTTTGCGTCATAAAAACATCATCAGTTTCACTCTCGTAATTCCCCCTAACTTAACGAACAACTATATAAAATCAAGTGTTTAATAAAATGAACTAGAAATTTTATTGTTTTCATTAAACAAACACCAACAAGTTTAGGTTCATTACGGCTTTGGATTAGGTGAGTGGAGAGTTAACTCTCCAAGGCCGCTCAAATTACAAAATGTAGAAGTTGAATAAAGAGCGAAATCCAATACCGTTAGAAAGACCGAGAAAGCTCCGTGACTGGGAGTTAAGCATGAGGGAGAGTGAAGACAAGGAAGAGAGATACCTCCTCTCCAACTTGTTGGATCCTACCTCATGATTGTTTTGCCTGGCTTTTGATACGAGTTGGTATCCATAGTTGCCTTTCCTAGGGATCGCATAGGTGGCTGCGGAGGGGAATCTCGTGGCACTTGAGGCTAACATTGCATCACGTTCAACAATACTTTTGGAGGGTACTGTTATAGCTCCAAATCTCACTGTTATGGTTTGTGATGCTGCACTCATGGCCTAGGGCAACCCCTCCTTCCAGACCTGGTCCAAAATCTAAAAAACAGTGTTTTATTCCCTGTATTCCAATCTCTGGTCTACGAAATCAGAGATTCTGGGTTCGATCCCCAGTGGAGTCGCCAATTCTGTTGAGGGATTTTACCCCATAGGGCTTTTGGGTGGAACCCTAGCAGACTGAAATTTGTCTAACCAAAGAAACATGCACACACACAGCCATTATGCTAGCAAAAGCTAATTCTAAAGTAAGAAGGACGTACCTCAGGTCCTACGTTCGAGTTCTCAAGGGTCCAAACCTTTCTTCACGTCCCTTTGCTCCTTTGCCTGAACAACTTTCAGGCTCCAAGCAACCTCCTTCTGGTCCGTCCCGCCTCAACCTCTTTGCATTTGTTCCTTGCAAGACTCACTCCATAGCCATAACTAAGGTTTGAAATTTAAATCACAAGGAACAAGGGTTTCTTTTACAAATGTGGGGAAGTGCAGAGGCCAGGTCTTCAGACGCTGATTCAGTAAATCATTCATACAATAGGGTTTGTCTCTTTCTCTCTCATTAGGCTTCCCTTTGATGTCTTTTTATACAATTCCAGTAGTTTTTAGTTAGAATTGGTTGGGAACAGTTGGGCCACGGGCACTACACAGGTGATCAGTAGGTAAAACCCGCGATCTCCGCCCGAAAATAAGGAGTTTTATATTTTTTTTAAGTGTTTTAATACTATACGCGGGTTGGGTATATATCAACCCGCGTATACACGCGTTTAACTCAGGGCAATGTCACGTACAGGGAATAAACACTGTTTTTTAGATTTTGAACCAGGTCTGGAAGGAGGGGTTGCCCTAGGCCATGAGTGCAGCATCACAAACCATAACAGTGAGATTTGGAGCTATAACAGTAGGACACCAAACAAATAGATTACCATAAGGACTACCTTTCAAATCTCTCAGTTGCCATCAAGAACGATGGATGCGACGTTGCTTACAGATCGACCATTCCAACGAAAGCAAATAGAAGTGCTATAAGAGCAAAGCTTTCTAAGCTAAAGGACTATGATATGCTGGATTATACCGCATCAATAACATTCAATAATTCGCAGCAATAACATTCAATGGACAGTACCCATTGTAATAAAAAATGGGAAGCGGAAGTATTACAAAACATGCAACTGAAGGACGAAACGCCCATTTCAATCACTAATCAAACATGCAATGGATCTGAGCAGAGGGATCAGAACCTTAAGTCTGTCCAAACGGTCCATTCATAAGGAAATATCGCGACTTTGAGGGACAAGCTAGATAAATTCGAAATTCCATGCCTGGAATGGATGAATACAAATCTTGATTTTGTCTGGATAGTCAATGTCGATATGGAAGGCCCAACCCAGATTTGATTTGTCGACTTTCACATTCCACACAGTTACGATTGAGCCAACAATCGATTTTCATCTTAGCATTGGGGCCAACAATGATACATACCTTGGGACTGCATGTGTTTTCTACAGCATCAACCATATGGAGCTGGTGATCTCCACCATTCAATTATGGGCTCAACCTCTTCTTCTCTACTAGCCCGCTATCAATGTCTAGCCTGTGAAAGGCAATCTAGCCTGTGATAGCGTACACGCATGGAATATACAATGGAGCAGCGGAGCAGAGTAGCGCTCTGATTTATGCAGGTGATTATGAGTAGAAACTGTCAGAGAAGAGTAGAGGAGCAGTGCTCTGATTATATGTCAGTGATTATGAATAAGGGAATCTCTGGTTCGTATCCGGCAGGTCAGAATATATGGAATATGGCAGACAATGGTTATGCAGAGAGCCTAAAGAGCGCATAAAGGAAAATTATGCACAACCCAGGGAGAGCAGAGGGTGCAGAAAGAAAATATGGCAGAAAGACTGATACAAGGAGTTACAAAGGCAGGAATACTAAAAATAAGACTTTCTCACAAAGACCATAAAACAAATGGCTGAAAGAAATTATGCAGGACAGGAATACGCCTACTCTGATACCATGTTAAACACACATGGGGAGCGAGAAATATAGGAAAGATAAATCATGTAGTTCAATTTTTATTCACAAATGATATACATTTATAGTACATTATGTGACCGTTTGGATTCACATCCCAAGGTCCCTTGGACTCCTTTTGTCCATTCGGCTTCCACACTAACCCATTTAGGATTAGGTGTCCAATAAATAGCAAAGAGGATTACAACTAATTTTTTTGACCCAGCGTCATCCTCTCAGCAGGAAATCCCTTCTTCACCTCATGAAAAGCTTAGATCACCCAACACTCTGATGTTGCACCAGGAAACCAACAACACTTCCTTACAAGATACAAGATTCCAGCCCCTAGATCTCTGCGATGAGGATCCATATATAGATGATTGCAGGGGGGTGAGTCAGCTTTTGGGATTTTGATTAGTGTCCTCTCTCTAATGGTTCTTGATTCCACTTGGATATTGATGATCTCTTACTCATCCCTAGGCGAATTGAGAGAGGCAAGTGTCACAGGAGAAGTTTCTGGAAGATTCCATGATCATCCACCTTGCGAACTGTCTCTGCCATTTGTCTACTCTTGCCCATCGCACCGTACAAAAGGGATTTTCAGTATGCATCGCACCCTTTACACTGAGCAGGTGAGATGCATTGTACCGTCTGCATTAGGCATTCTGTATGGTCCAGTTTTGACTAGTTCTAAGCAGTTTTCTTTGGAGAACTTCTGGGAGATGATGTAATCAGCTGACCTTGTTCCTTTAGGGTGTGAAGCAACACTTTTAGGGACTTACGAGCCCTTGGTTTATGGACATGTATGATTGGGGTTCCAATGCCCAAAAATGTTTATAATAGTTTCCCCCTAAAGCATGAGATCGTTAATCTTTTGATGTCGGGTGAAATGCTTTATCATGAGGATCCGAAGTTTTTTCAAGCTGGAAGGCGACCTGTAATAAGATACAATACAACACATTATCTTCATAAAAATTTTCATGATCTAGCTGAGGCAGGCATTCCCATGCTCAGCTTTATAAATTCATTTTCATGTACATAGGACAGACAACCGTCTGTGTAGCAGATTGATGATTCAGACAGAGTCATTATCCTTTGATTCAGATGATCATCTATTTGGGCAATGATGTACATTTGATGTATTTATATTCCTGAATATATCACAGCCTGGATGGATGAAACTAGATCTGGGGTCTTCAAACTCATTCAATCTTCACTCGGAGTACAAGTCGATCCATGTGAAGGATGTTCTGGAGTCGAACATGGAAAGACATCACCTGATTACCAGCCAATGATGT
>APFE030359567.1:225999-243464 GCA_000404065.3 Pinus taeda
AAGTGGGTAAAAGAAACCTACTTGGATTCCAGCGCTATGTTTGTTGAAGAGATGATCCTCTCGCTCCTTCGCTCCAGCCGATCACAGTCCTCCACTATCCTCGCGGACAGACACCTGCACAAGCAAAGAGAGAGCAAACACAAGCGTAAAATCTACTAAAAACAACTATGTATCAGTCAGGAAGGATACAATTTACATTAATCATTCATAGGACAATGGAAATGGAACCATAAGAGTAGTCATCTATCTTTATTGACAGAAAGTAGAGTAAGGTACAACCGATGTCCTGACGCTGCGTCCTTCTCTAGAGGGTCCAGCCAGCGTGTCTTCCAAGCATTCACCTTTGAATCAAATCTCCCAAGTCAAAAGTCTCTCTCTCACATACAAGGCTACTAGCTTATGACCTTCTCTAGCTCAAAGCAATCCTCACACCACACACTAAATGCCTACAAAGAGCAGCACTAATGCCCTAAGAATTCCTCAACAAAGTCTATATGTTCCAAACTAGCTGCTCATGGGCAATGGAGGAGGTTTATAAAGGAGAAGGAGTCTCCATGAATAGGTAAAGGATGAGCTTTCCCCCAAGATAAGTGGGTGGTCAGTCGAACAGACATGCCAGAGAAGGGATGGCGACCTCAACAATGCTAACAACCAAGTCTGGAGGGATCTGGAAGGTTGGTTGTTAGAACAAATTCGCCCAAATAGGATCAGCGCGGGTGAGACACTGAGCTGGCGCGCTGACATCGAAGATCAACTATAGAGGAGGTCTGGTCAGCGCTTAACAGTATAGACGGAGGGCGCGCTGTCTGTAAAATTCGACCAGCACGGAAAACACGTGTGCTTCCGCGCTGGCAGCGCAGCAGTAACACTAACCTCCGCCCGTCAGCGCGGTTATTTAATTAACAGTCGCGATGATTCATTTAACTTAGGAAAACATGTTTTTTTAGCCATTTTGAGGAGCATGAGCACAGGTGAATGTGGTTTCACAACACAGTGGGGAGACTGACATGATGGCAGTGACATTTTACTGTGTAACACCTGGTACCAGCAAAAAAGTGTTGTCAGTAAGCTACTTTTCTAAATCAATAAGAGCATTCTCAACATCTTCTCTGGTGTTATCCTGGTCTACTGGGGTAACCTCCATGTATTATGTCTGATTTGCATAAGCTTCTATCTCAGGTATGGGATGGTGAATGAAATTTCTTAGCTTGACCTTTTGTCTCTTCTTTGTGATGAATTCCAAAGGATCATATCTCTAGATAAAACTTCTTTGGAACTTCATATTATGTATTATCAAGTCTGCCTCTTGGCCAGCCTCTCTAGAGTTGCATATGAAGGGGCCTAGTTGATCTTTTATTTTTAAACTTCCCTTCTTATTGGCATTGACAAAATTTATTTCATCTTCATTGATAATTTTCCTATAGTATTCTAATGAAAACAACCTCATTGGGAGGTATCTTGGTAGATTGTATGGTGCCAACATGTAACCATAAATCCTTATTTCTGTATGGTTCTAGTAAAGGTACCAATCACCAACTTTGGTCTATTTAGATAATTGAAGGACTCTCTTTATTTTTGGACTGATTCTTGGAGGAGGGCTTCCAATGAACATTGTCATAACTGGGTGTACAAATAAATCAATAAAATCATAGTAAGAGTATGGAGACTGGTATTGGTGGATCAGTGGGGTCCAAAAAATAACTGACTTGGGATGACCCTTAGTGTCCAACTTTTGAAGGGTGAATGATAACTTATTTGATTGATAATATAAGAAGATATTGTATAAAACTGAGGAGTACTTAAAAACCCTTTCATTATTCATCCTAAGGAATTGCTCATTCATCCTATCAGCTATATATTGGGCATAGTCATACATGACAATAGGAGGCTACCCTAGAGTATAGATGGACATGAAGGCAAGGATTATTTCATCAATGTATTCACTAGTGGAGTGGCCCAAAATAGAAGATATCATGGGCACAATATTCTAGCCCCATGGAGAGAAAATTACTGGTACATATGGAGGGGAGTCCTCAAGGATGTGTTTCTCTTCTCTGATGAAGGTTTGGAATAGTTGGGCCAAGTTTGGAGAGAAAATTTTTGAATATAAGTCCAACAAGTCTCTAATTAAGAGTGGGGTTTGGCTTGGTCCTGGTTGGAGCTGGAACATTTCATTTATAGACTTAGCAGTGATGGTGAATAGGACCTTCTGGTCATGAGACATGACAGTTTTGTGACTGGTGACGTAGCAAGCATAGCACATATTCATAATTTTAGGAAAAATGTGGACTTGGGGGAACTGGTACTTGGGAAAATTTGACTCCCAAAGGCTAATTTCATCAGCATGGTTTAGGAACTTGTCCCTACTTTGGCAATGTACTTTGAGCAGGGGTTCTAGGACAGTGGTATCTTTCATTTGGAAATCATTTTCTACCAAAGGAAGGTGGTCCAAGTCTAAATGAGGTGTGGTTATGGGACTAAAATCCATAGAAATTGAGGTAGCCATACTTAGTTCTTGTGGATTTGAGTGTGGGGGCTGATTCATAGCTTTTAGGGAAAATGAAGGTTTTGCAGTGGTTTATGGCTCACAGTGTTAAAATTTAAGTAAATTTTATCTTTTTACTTAATTAATAGTGTCAAAGAGGTTGAATTGATTTGGAATTTGGCAATGGAGCTAGAATTCCACTATTAAATACTTGGAATTGGGCGGAATTGACTGTAAATGGTAGTTGAAGGTGGCTATGGAGGTTCGTACAGTACTGGTATAGACTGATGAACAAGATGAGTTGTCTGCAGCGTCTCTGGGGCAATGGCAGAGTTTTGTGATCAATTAGGTTGTTTGCAGTGGTTGGAACGGATTTCTGAGCTCTCAAACACAAAATGCACAAAAAGTGTGAAAATAGATTTAAACAAGGTTTTAAAGGGAAAATGATTAATTTTGGCGGGTTTCACTATTTGATGAACTGTGACAGTTTTCGGTTGGATGGGGAAAGTGGTTTGGTAGTCTCATTGCACTGATTTCCTAGTGCAGGCGGTATTTGGGAGGGGTCGCCTGATTCCATTCAACACTTGACACGTAGCATCGGGGGCCAGGGGGAAAACCACCTTATCAGGTGGGTAAAGGGCAGACGCCAGGCCGACCCGATATGCTTGTGGGGTGTCGGGTGTGGGGGGGGGGGGGGGGGGAAGATCAACAGTGATCGGGAGATGGGAGTTGCATGGTGGTGAATGATGTGATTTGATGGGGGGCTTGGGGACTTATTCATCACTAGTATGAGATTAATTTAGAGCTTATTCTCATCGAGAACTTTTTAACACAATATTAAGGACTTAGGGTGGGTTTTTAAAGTTTTTTGCGGCATAAGGGGTAGTAACATAGTTTATAAATAAACCAAGGGGTGGGGCTATTTTGTAAAAGGGGGTTAAATATATACAGGGTAGTGGGTTTATTAGGATTTTAGATATTTAATTTAAAAAGTTAATATGAAGTGAAATGAGTAGAAGGGGCATTGTGCCTATGTGTATGAAATGTTGTGTATTTTCCATATACCTAGTACTGAGGATAAATGTATTTGGTGGGATTTTTGTACATAAAACATGTTTATAAAGTGTTTTTCCTAGGAAAAAGAACTTAACCTTAGTAAAGGGGTTTTCTGAGGGGAATGAATGAATTATGATGAAACTTAACACCTTTCCTTCTTAAGTCATCAAGGCCAGGGTCTGGTCCAACCAGAAGTTAGTGAGTGCCATGGGGGTTAAAATGAATGAGGGGATGTTAATTAAACCACATTGTGAACCATTGTCTTTGTTTTGATTACCACTTATGCATATTTAAATGATTCATTTGGAATAATGACACAATTACTTTTTGTATCAATTACATGACATTTCTGCAACCTTTCTACTACTTACCCACTTAATCATCCTACCATTTTTTCTTCACTTTATTTGGGTGCATTTAGGTTAGAAAATCCTTATCAATCTTTTCTTTTCTTTACAAAATAAGCTACCTAAGTCTAACACTATATCCTCCAAGGGATTAGATTAAATTGATGAGCTCCTTTTATTCACTCCACCTATCTAGTGATATACAAAGATTACACTACTTTGTCCAATTTATTCACTACCTATAAACATAAAATTCAAAACATGAAATAGCCAAGTTTAAACATTTTGACCATCATGGATAGTGGCATAAGCAACAAGCTGCACACAATCATTTATTATGCATAAAAAGTAATTAGTAGTGGCATTTTGACTTGCACGCTTTCCTGGTCTGTTTTTGTCTTTTGGGGTTCATATATTTCATTTTTTTTGTGACCTTTTCCATTCTTTTTGTCCTTTGATTATTCTTTTAGGACATACCCTCTTTACATTTTTTAATTTTTTAATATGGAAAACATTTGCAGAAAGTAAAGGTATGTACAATATTACAAGGCTTAACCTTAGTTAATCAAAATTATGATTCCTATTGGTATAGGAACCTAACACAGTGGTTAACTTATCCTTTAGAATGTTTAAGGCATCTTGAGAGATTTTTGACCATATAAACTCAGAATATTTGGCCAACAACCCAAATAAAGGAGAGGCCAATTTGCTGAAGTCCTTTATGAACCTTCAATAGTATCTAGCTAACCCTAAGAAACTCCTGACATCTCTCTACTTTTGAGGAGGTGAGACCGTTTAGATGATGACTATTTTGTTCAGGTCCACCTGCAGTCCTTGCTAAGATATTGAATGACCTAACATGGTCCCTTCAATCATTAAGAATTCATATTTTTTAGGACTGAGAGACAAGTTCATTTCACTGCATTTGTGTAGTACTTTGCCTAGGTTAGTCAGGGCTTCTTGAAAATCACAGCCATAAGGTGTAAAATCATCCATATAAAGTTCCACCACATTATGGACTAATTCAACGAAAATACTCAAGGTTGTTGTTTGGAAAGTGGCTGGAGCATTGCATAAGCCAAAAGGAAGGACCCTATAGGAAAAAGTATGCCAAGGATAGGTGAATTTGGTCTTATCTTAGTCTTTTGGGCAAATTTGGATTTGGTTGTACCCACTGAATCCATCTAGGAAAGAGAAAAACCTTTTTCCTACCAAGTTGTCTTGCACTTGGTCGATGAAGGGTAGAGAGAAATGATCCTTCTTTGTGGCTTTGTTCAACTCCCTGTAACTAACACAAATCTTCACCTTACCATTTTTCTTGGGAACTAACACTAAAGGGGAGATCCACTCACTGTCGGAGACAAGGTAAATGAATCCTACAACTAGTAGTTTTTGCAGTTCTTCTTTGGCTATATCTTTACGAGCTGGATTCATCCTCCTTTGTGGTTGCCAGACTGGTTTCAACCTTCTTTGATGTACATGTGGTGAGTACAGACTGAGGGGTATACTCCCTTCATTTCCTTGTAACTCAAAGCAAGGGTGGGTTCCTTTAACATGTTGTATAGCTTCTCCTCCTTGAGAGAAAAAAGAGATGGATTAATTTTCAATATTTTCTCTAGGCCAAATTCTATGGTTTTGACACGGAGTGGGTTGGAATTGGCCAAGCATAAGTCAATTGGATGATTGTTCTGGGTTTCTCTTGCTTCTTCTTCTAATGGTAATGAACCAGGAGTTTGACATTAGAGCAGGTGTTTAACCAAGTCATCCTCATCTTGCTATCCTCCTTCCATGGTTGCTTCCGAAAAATAAAGTTGGGAAAAATAAACCTCATCTTCTTCCTCCTCCTCCAACCATAAAGGTAAATCCTGCTCTAGGGAAGGTTGAGTATGAGGGTATAGGAATAACTACTTTCCTCATTCTTGATGGTCATATTCCTAGCACTGCACCTAATGTAAGCATCGGTGTGGCCAACCATGGCCTCCCAAGGATGAGAGGATAACCAGTAAGATTAACCTTAGGTTGGAGAACTAGAAAATCTGCACGGTACTCCTAGGAGTCAATGGAAAGCATCACATCCTCCACAATTCCCTTAGGGGTTACTATGTAATGGTCTACAAGTTGTAGAAATGTTGTGGTCTTCCTCAATGACCCTTGGAGGTTGAGGTTGAGCATGGTGTCCTTGGTCATCACACTAATGGCAGCCCCAAGATCGATAAGACTATGTGGGACAATGGTGCCATTGATCTACACATCTACTATAGGGCTTCTAGGGTCCAAATATTTTAGACATATTACCTACCCCAACATTAAGTCAAACAACTACCCAATGAAATTAATTGTAGGGGCATCCCTTTTTCCTCTCCCTGGATGCTTGAAGCATTTCTCCTTAATCAAATTATTATAAACTGGAACATCTTTTATTGCCTGGAGAAGGGGGGTCTTTACACATAGATTTTTCAATTCTCCCAGAAGTTTAGTTTATTCTGGGGTAGGCTGGATTGGTTGGGCTAATCTCTTAGGAAAGGGTGGATTTATTTTAAGGTTTCTTTCCTCTCTTTCTTCCTCAACCTCCCTATGTGGAGGGGGGGTTGGTTATCTAGGAGAACTCTCTTATATCTCAGGTTAATTTCCTAGATTTCCATAGCATAAGCTGGATATGATGTCTCTCCACTGCATACTTGCTAAGCCTATCTATTGTTCAGGTTTGAATTTGGTTGGGCATGTAATTGGGGTTGCTTGGGTAAATCAGAATTAGGAGTTGTGGTTGGGTAGGTGGTGGAGGCAATAAAACTGGGGCATTGTTGTATTGGGGCCTCCTCCCCTGTGTATTCCACTGAGGTTGTGGCAGAGCGTAAGGTTGAAATGACTAGCTGGATGGCTGGGAATGATACTGAGATGCATAGGACCAAGGATGGGTGTAAACTAGGAAGGTTGAGCAGGGGGTCCCCAAGAAGGTATAGCTATGGTTTGGTTAGGGTTGTAATATGCATGGGATGATCCTTTCATGCCCTGATAGTATGATCTAGGCCTAGGAGGTCTCCTTTGGTTAATGTAGCAAATCTACTCAATGACCCCTTCAGCTCCTTGATATATGACTTTGAGTCCGGGTAAGGAAGGGAACTTATATGTGGAGTGGTTTTCTTCACCGACCGAGCACATTTCAATATAGTTCAATGAACATTCGTTCCTCGGATGCCTCCTAGTTCATCTAGGACAAAAGATGGCCAAGGCTCTCTCTACTTTCTCTTGCTTTGTTTTAATGTTCATGGCGTCCATTTTCAAGGCAAGGGTTTGCAACATGTCACTTTTGAAATCTTCCAACATATTTCCGATTTCACCCTTGATGGATGAGTTGGAAGATTATGTGCTAGCCATAGGTTGACTACCCCTACCCTTTTTCCTCGCTACCCTAGAATGGTTTCTAAAGAAAATCTTGATATCCTTATAGGGTAATTGGTAGATATATCCTACTGCTAACAAATGTAAGGTATACAGAAGATCTTCACTTACTCCCCTTAGCAGGACCAACTTTAGTGACTTAGGGTCAAGTGTGCACCTGGCCCTTTTGCAACTGAGCTAGAATCTTTCTTCATAGTCTTCTAAGGATTCATCATGGCCTATGGTCATCCTGAATTTTTTTTTCTTTAGTATCCTTTGACCTACAATAGTCCCAATATTTGTTATTAAGGGCCTACTGTATCTGAGCCCAAGTGGTGATGCTATCTCTAGGTAAGCCCATGAACCAACACAATGCTACATCCTTGAGGGTAGATGCAAATAGTTTTAACTTTTTCTCATCATCTGTATAGTCAGAGGTTCAACATATAACAAAAAATCAAATAGCAAAGTGTTAGGGTCCTCTGTGGTTAGGCCATGGGAATGAGGTAGGGAAGAGGGGCTTATATTTTTCATCTTAGTATCTATGTTGGTTTCCTTGATGGGGAAGGCACCCTCAACTCTCTCTCTATTGCCTCTACCATTTCGGTTTTTAGCCATTGGTTCGGTAGGAATGGGTTCCTCTTCTTATTCTTCCCCTGTAGGTTCTTCAAAACTCACAGGTTGCTCATCTAAGGGTTCTTCCGGTTCACAGTCACCAAAGAAGAGAGAAGGTTGGCTGTTGGATGTGGTGGGGGTATTTGGCAAAAATTTCCCTAAGTTGTCCCTATTCCTACGAGGCATGAAAGGAAATGTTTTTGGGTTGGGTTTGTATTTTTTTTACAACTAGAAAGTACTTGCAGATTGAATGAAAATCACTGACAAAATGAAAAAGGAACTTGCTGAATTGAAATCCTACTTGAAGAATGGAAAGGAAAGAA
Source organism: Pinus taeda (assembly GCA_000404065.3). Lineage (NCBI taxonomy): Eukaryota > Viridiplantae > Streptophyta > Pinopsida > Pinales > Pinaceae > Pinus > Pinus taeda. The sequence goes on from APFE030359567.1 coordinate 234,204, forward strand.
AATAATGAAAAATGAAAGAGAGAAAACAACTAGATTACATTTGTGGAAATAAATTAACGACAGAATATTGAAGACAAGAAATAGAAGAAAAGAAAGCAGTAATCACATTCTACAGTGCCAAAAAGTGATGAGCACTAGTATTGTAGCAAGGATGTTGGAACTCCTGGGTTACAACTTTACTTATCAACTCGAGGTTTGTACAAACTTGGAGGTGACAATGTTGTATGCACAAGTAAAAGTGATGCTCCTACCTGTTGTCACTGTTCGACCGACGAGAGACCCCAGGGGTTCCAAGTCTGACTTCTATAGAGTTAGAAGAAGCTTTATTCTTTAATGGAAGAAGAAAAAATCTACTCTAAGAGAGCCACTCTATTGCAGTAATGAAGAAAACAACATGTAATGATAAATCACACCATATCCTAATTAACCATTTAAACAACTATGCAAAGTAGAATTGCTAAATAAACACTAAACAAATGCTACTATCTAAGCTACAAAAGTAAAGAGCATCAAACCATACTAATGTGTAAGAAAAAAAATAAACTAAATCTGTTTTCATTTCTTTGGTTTTTTTAGGCAAAATCAAGTATGAAAATTAATTGTTCTTGTGGATGTGGCAGGTGAATGGAAGGTGATTGAGGATGGCTAGAAGGTTTATGAAGTGGTTGGATGGTGTGGAAGGGTTCTAGGAGGATTTTTGTGACTTCCTAGAGGTTTCCCATCAATTCGTCCTCAAAACAGGCCATTTTAGGAAAACCTACATGATGTACTAGAAACCTATAGGATGATCCTGTAGGAATTACATGAAACCTACAAGATACAACCACGAGTTAATTGTGAGGTGTTAGAGGTGTTTTGAAGCTTTGGAAAGGTGCATGATGAGTGGAATAGGGTGTCAGAAGGTCTAGGAGAACATATCCAAGATAGGAGATGGCTAGATTTACTCAATTTATCTAGGGGAATTTCAATGAAAAGTGATAAAAAAACTAGTGAGGGTGATGGTGGAACAAGAGATGGCTAAGGTGGATGAAGTGGAAGGTGGCTACTAGTGATGAAGTTTGGGTCTCCTCCTGAAGTACTTGGTCTGCTTAAAACATTTGTGTCTTCCAATAACTATGCATCAAGATACATTTTCATAAACTAGAAGAGCACGAATCAATTGCATATATTATGCATGAAGAAAGTTGCTGAAGGGAATGAAAGCATGAGTGAGATCTTATTGCAGAAATGGAGATGGAAAAATATGACAATGAAATTTGGCTTGTAACATGAACCAAATGCTAAATCAAAGGTAACAAACTCCAAAGATCATATGAGAACTAGAAATATGTGTTTTTTGGGCTATTGAAGGGTCCCTTCCTCAATTCATGATCCCAGAGGGAGGAAGTGAGGCTAAGATACCTGCTCACAGCCTTATGGTGATCCTTTTTCTCCTTGGTAACTTGCTACTTGAAAGAAGGCACAAATGGAAGCAATCTATCACAAAACCAATCTAATCTACATTGATGTAATGGAAATGGATCTACTAATAAAATGAACAATAAAACTATGAATCTATACTAGCATACATGTAAAATAAAGAGCAGCCTTGGCTGCTATGATTGGGCCCTAAACTAGGAGCTTCCACCGTCTGATTTAACTCAGTGTTGGCTGAAAATAAAACTCATTCTTATTACCAAAAAAATGGATTATATCAAAAACTATCACAAGTCTTGCAACTCGAAAATAGAGTAGATTTTTACAATAAAAAACCTGAATCTTACTAAGGTCCTAGGCCTCTCTACTTATACATCTGAAGTCTCCAATGACTTCCTTAAAATTAGCTAGGCTCAGCTCCCAAACTTGAGATAAACTGGTGCTTTGTCTTTGACTTGCTCGACTGTCTTCTAGTCCTCACGATTTGGCTACTTGCACTCCAAGATTATGGAGGAATATTCGAATGGAGGGGTAGCAAATGAGGAGGATTTACCTCCTATAATCCATCTCCCTTGTCCCATTTGAGTTTTGACCTTGGACTTTGTCAAAGCTCCTTTCCTTTATCCTTTAATCCTAGATTAAATGCACATTAGACCACAAAGAAAAATATCCAACTCTAACTCATCTCATAAACAAAATATTATCAAAAGTATGCAATAAGTTATGAGAATATTTGGTTCGACTAAGCTAGGAGGTGAATTAAGGCCCATATAATTACCTAATGATGAGGCTCATCACAAAGACCCCTGTCTTTTGAGGGCCCAAAAGGTAGCTACATGTATTTTATAGTTTGAGCAGACCAACTTCATTTAGGACAAATTCAATTTGGTTACTATCATCACATTGTGGGAATCTGTATTGGAGTTGTCTAGAGAAACTGGCTAGAAAATGTTGTTGTTGAAGATTGATTATGATAAACCCTACAACAGGGTAGATTGAAAATTTATCCTCCATATGCTCACATGCTTTTATGTTTGGCAACAAGTTTGTTTAAATGGTCAAATCTCTTTTCAGTAATGCATCAAACATTTCTTTTGTGATTGGGAAACCATTGAACATAATTGTATTACATAAGTTAACCAAACAAGGTTGTGACTTAGCTCCCTATTTACACATGGTTGGTGCTCACACTTTAGACTTTCTCATGGATGCCATCAAAGCTAAGGATAGGTTTCATTGCATTCTCATTTGGGATAACACTAAAGTGATTAGCAGTCACTTTTAAAATGAGTCCCTTCTATATTACAACTTGATTTGGAGTCAATCAACAATGCCTTTGAGTGTTTGGATATCATTTGCAAAGCATCTATAATCATGGTGAGTGAGGTAAATTCATAATTCAAGATTATTGTTCTTGATGCTTTTCCCTACTGGCTCAACCACTCTTAGAAATAGTTTACATATTGTGCAGCACCTAGGGATCCTCTTGGTAGTTAATGTTATTGAAGAATCTAGGGAAAATATAGTTAATGTGATTCTTCTTAGAATGATAACTATTTGTGAGATATTTTAACTTTTTCTTATTAGCACAATCTTATCTTGATATCATTAGTGTGTGTCTTTATTACTTCATCAAATAGTCACCAAAATACAAGAGACAAGAACACCAGATGTTGGCTCTCTGCCAGGGCCAAAACCTCTTCCTCTTGGAGAGGAAAACCCACAAAAAATTATTCTTATAAATATTCTACATGAAGAATGCCAAGACCATGACCCTTGACCTACTAGGTCACTCCATGTCGAAGACACCAATACCCTTCTTATTGTTGACATCATCATCATCATCATTACTGCGTCATCTAGATCATCATCATAGTACCAAAGAGGTCCTTCTAGTTGCACCATTGCTTGCTTCATCACCATGTCAATGAGGTATTTCAACTTGAATATGAACTACACCAAGATATTGATCATGATCTTGTCTTCATTAAAGAACAAGACCATGGTTGCTACTTCACCGAGATCTTGATTGTGTCTAGAATGCCAAAAATGTATAACTGTGAGGTCACAATCATACCGAGATTATGACTATGTTTAGAAAGAAATGCTAAGAATGCATTACTTAGAGTTCCTTGCAACAAGATCTTTACCTTCAATTATGCTAAGACATTTTGTGCTATTGTAGACCTGAGATATTCTTCACCATTGAGAAAAATAACTTTGTTTCCTTCACTGAGATGTGCACCATTGAGGAGAAGAAGTCTATCATCTTTCTCACTGTAGTTTTCCATGAGAAGTGCAGAGGTGTCTATTGTACCCATCTAAGTTTGCTAAATTTGTGGATAGACCTCCAAAAATGTTATCCGAAATTGTCTTCCTACACCTCTTGTACCCATATGAAGTTGTAAAGAAAAATATGAGCTCTGTTTTTACTGTGGTGATCCCAACGGGATATTTATAGTGGTCACATATCCATAAATGAGTTCACATACAATGTGAAAAGTTGTGACTATTTATTGAGTCGACATGATAGTATATATATATTTTTGAGGCCGACATGACTATATTCCTTATCATTTTAATTGTTTTCTTCTTCATGAGGATTGTGTTGGTCTTGGAGGGCTAATTTGGTCAGTAGGTAGACTTATATACATTACAACTATGTTCAAGAAGATATTTTCGATTCTCTGACTTTATTAGACCTATGAAATGAGAAAGAAACTCATTGTTATAATTGACAAATAACATTTCTTTTTCTTAACAAGTGCAAAGATCAAAATTAAATTTGTAAATTGCAAACCTAGTTACAATTTCTTCAACAAATTTCAGATTTTGGAATAGAGAAAGTTAGGAAATTATAAAGGAAGGGTGAGGTTATCAGGATTATTATTAGAAGAATAGAACATAATATTTTTAATTACCTCATCAAGAGACCGATTCTTACAACAAAATTTGTACAAGAATTGTCTGCATTACCTCTGCCATTTAATACCTCAAGGTTGTCTTTACCTATTGTATTTATATTTTTAATACGCATATTTCAAAGTTCTAAACATTCTCAATATATTTACTTGTTCAAAGAGAAAATTTAACTAGCTATGTAATTGTAAACTACTATATCTTAATGGTTTATTGAGTTTTTCCTCATGTTTATTTCCATCTGAATTAATATTTTTAGATTGTTAAAAGTCATTGATGTAAAATGATTAACAAATTTGCATTTGATCTAGAGTGAAACTCATGTGCTTATTTCTACATATTCAGGAACACCAACCACCCCTGCATCTATTTATACAACACTATTAACACCAACTACCAAAAAAAGGCTCTTACACAAGAGAATCCAATTATCTATTCATCTTTGCTCTATACTTGTCACTTTAAATAATAGATTTGAATCTTTATTACTCAAGCCTGCAGCTTAACTAGTGTCAAAGAGCCAAGCATCTCCTTTTAAAATGGAACAAATGAGTTGTTATAATTATAAGGTTCCTTGCTTGAGTTCCTCTCAAGAAACTGACTATCCAGATACCCCAAAATGAAATTGCTAAGAAATATATAGATACTCTTCATGTTTGCATGACTACTTACTTACACTTTCTTATCACAACCCAATTTGTTTCTTACTTTAGGGCCTAGTAACGAACCTTTTGGATATCATTGATTTGTTTGTGATTACCTAATTTAGTGTCTATTATTAGGCTTTCCAAGATTTTATTTTACTGATTGCATTTCCATTCCATCCTTAGATATCAATTTTTCCATCACCCATCCCCCAAAACTATCAAAAGGCCATCTTGATATGTCAAATCCAATATAAGGGTACATTTTAAATCCATTCCTTCATATTTTTGCTTGCAACAAGTCGTATTTAGGTCTCCCTCCTTTTACTTCAAAAATTAGATGCAAGTGTAATTTTGATAATCTTTCAAGAACATACCCTCGTGAAGTTAACACCCTTTCAGGACCCCATTATCTTAGCCACTCTTAGAACCTTGCCTTTTTATCATAGTAAACTTTATGACTTGGTAAGGGCACTTCCTAGTCGAGTTTTGATTCTCCCACAATTACCCATGGAATGTTCCAATTTGTAAGCTAAAAAGAAAAACACACTTCACTTATATTGAGATCTTTCATTTTAACTTTTCAAGGGAAATTCTTAGCTAATGTTCAATTCTATGACAATTACCTAGGAAATGTTCCAATTCGTAAGCTAAGAAACAAAAAACACTTCACTTATATTGGGATTTTTCATTTTAAGCTTGTCTTCATTGCATTTGTAAAGAATTATATGTCATTTTTATTGGAAAGAACTACAATATAATGAACTGACTGACATTTTATTGTGTTGCAGGTTATGAATGATCAAATTAATATCGAGGAAAACAAGGAGGAAAGAATAGAGAACCTTGGTATAAATGAAAAAGAGGGATCCCTTCCTTTAGAAAAAAACAAATATGCCCTCACAAGTTTGAGGACCTCATTGAGGTCGATTTTTCTGATGTCATGCTTGATTGATACTTCTCATATGTCAGGAAAACTTTAAATATGAATTAATATGTTCTTGAAACAAATCAGATTCAAATTTTAAAGATACTAAAGATAAACAAATGCCCATGCCTTCGTGTGATTGTAACATGACTCTGTTGTGGGTAGGTTATAGGATATATGATTGGAAAAAGGATGGAGAGACAATGCAAAGCATGTGTTGGATATGATTCATTTGTTGTTAGAGATCCTTGAGACACTTGATCCATTGACTTTGGAAATGTTTCTACTAGGGATTCCTATGGTTCTTAACGTTGCGGTTCTTTCACGTCATGGTTATTTTGGGAAAGAAAATGTTTTAGGAATTCCAGACAAGATGTTGGGGGGCAGGTAAACAATTTTTTTATAATTGCAATGTCCATTCCATGATATCCTTTCTTTATTGTTTGATTATATTTTGAACGTTTCTTTTGATTTTGTTGTCTTTTAACTAGGAAATTGAAAATACTTCGTATCATGTCCATTTAAACAATAACCAAAGCTTGAAGTTGAAATTAGTATTACATGATATTGATTGAAAACCTTATAGCTATTTTGTGTTAAAATATTTTCATGACTATCATAAAATTTTATTTTCATGTTGTTACTTGAGCACATGTTGTTTATATACTTGACCAAGTTCATGCATTAGAAAATGAAATGTTGTCGTGAATACAATGACAAGGATTAAATATCACACCTCAGATTATTTTTTTCATATCTTATCAACAACTTGAGATTTTTAGCATGTAACCTAATCACACGATTTGCTTAAGCTTTGCCTGATGGTTGAATACTAAGTTACTAAGGTGTTATTTTATAAGGTGAAATTTTATTTTCTTTATTTATATAGGCCATCTCACCACATTATAGTGGTTACTATCACCCAACTGAAGAAAACTTGTTCGAGTTTCTTACTTGTTTGGGGCAAAATGACTTTGAAATTACCGATGTTGAGGTATATGTCTTATAAACTCGTTATAGTCTACTTTAGTTTATATTCTAGTGTTCATTGTATTTCATGTCTTACACCCTACATTGTATTTTCTTTTGTTTTCAGAAAAGGAACTCAGTGTTTATGGTAAGAAGCAGGAATTGAAGAAAGAGGTTTAGACCAATAATAATGGAGAAACAAATGCAAAAAGAGAGAGAGAAGAGAATCAGTCTAGTGATACCATTAGAGTCAATATCCCACGTAAGACACAGACATAGAAACTGATGTTCAAGTCTTCAGAGTTGGTGAATTCACCTACAATGCCTTGGTAACAGAACGATAATGTTTTGAAGTGATCAAACATCATTTCATGTGTAAATTGTAGTCCAACCAATATTAAGTTGGACATTAATATTGTAATACTTTAACATTTCACATAATATAATTTCTGGTTGAAATTATTTATAGTTGCATTTGATATTGTTTAATATATTAATTAACATGCAACTTTGCGTTGTCATATTAGACGAACATGCACATTGTATTACATTTTTTAAATTTAGTCGCAAAATCATACAAATTAATTTATGTTGATTAATAATGAACACATAAAATCAATCTAAAACTACTAAATTAGTAGTTTATATTGATTAATAATGAACACACATAAAAGGAATATATGACTAAATTAGTCATTTATAATGATTATTAATGAAAGTAAATGAAATGAATATAAACTACTAAATTAGTCGTTTATATAATGAATATGAAACTACCAAAAGAAGATAAATGACTACTAAAAATGATAAATTTGTGATTGCAAATGACAATTAAATTTTTCATATATATGACTATTAGTAGCTAATTATGCCATAAGGCGTTTCCCTCTGAAATGAACTCCCCTAAATGTCTTTCTGTCCTAATCTTAACTGTTAGATCTACTATTAGACGATTCAACAATTCTCTGCCATCCAAAAAACAGCCCGTCCATCTACCTAGCCAGTCCCTCTACCTACAATAGTTCGAATCTCCCCCGCCAAACCCTCTTTCTTCTGGGCTTTCCTTGAACGAACAAGATAAGCTCTGGTCATTCTCAGTTTTACTTGAATGAACAAGGTAATCTCACCCTTATTTCGGCTTCCAATAATTAGGATGAATGAGGAGTTGCGTCCTGGATTTGGGTTCGCATTTGAAGGAATTCTCTTTTTGGTGGTCTTTGGCTTTGTTTTATAGTTCTAGGGCTCAACACCTGGTTCTAATAGATAGCCCATACGAAATCCCCTGGTATACAGTGACATCCAATGAGTCCTCAGCGATGCTTGGTATCTGGGAAAGTGCCCCTGAGTGGTCGGTCACAATTTAATAAATTAAACAATAAAAAGTTCGGTTCTCCGCAGGCCTTTGAATTAAAAGTGGATGGATCTTATATTGGGTCAGTAACGCTAGCAGACTATAAAGGTGTCTAATGGCGGATTGGCCTCGCGGCTCCTATGCTTAACCCTTTGATATTTACAGAGAAAAGTGGAGTACCGGCATCTATAATACTACTACTGTTACTGGCAGTATCATTTCCATTCACCAATTCGTTGACTGCATATCGGAGACCTGAAACGATATTGAGCGTGTTCAGAATGCACCTTCCTTATGATATTCCTGTGGTAGGCTGCGATTTAAATCCATATGTGCAATTGCAGCGTTCCAACAATAACATCATTACTGATGAGACTCCTACAGATGGCTATTACTTGAGATACAAATGGTGAGTCTTCTTTTACTTCAGTAGATGCAGAGGATTTAATCTATTATATGGAGGATACTTCCTTTGTTGCATGTTTTCTTTCCCCCAATAACCCACCACACAACAGGCTAGAAATTTGATGTCCTACCCTGCTTTCCGCAACAAATGTATATGTAGGCCAATAATTTGCAGTGCCCTTCCTGTCTACGGATGGAAAAAACTACAGGAAAATGCCCATGCGTCTATCAATTTTCAGTAATGCCACAAACAAGATATTGATTAGTCTTTTTCTTCTCTGGGATGGAAGCTAGCCACACATACTGATGCAAATGGTTTGGTTTTAGTAACCATCAAGCCTTTATAGGCATTTTGCTTATTGTTTGTTGTCTTCATTGAATAATAAACTTGATGGACTCACACGCAGAGTTTTTCAATTTTCTGATGCTAATTTGTTTCCTGAAATTCAAATATGTTGTTTTTTGTCATTGAAACTAGCAAATTTATACTACTTTTTAAAAAGAAGGTAGTCAATTTGTTTAAATATAATATATTATGGTCCATCTGCAAAAAAAATAGCATTTCATTTTCTTTATAAAAGTTTGATGATTCTTCCAGTGCCTCCAAATTTCTGATAAAAATTACAGTA
>APFE030359567.1:243474-260910 GCA_000404065.3 Pinus taeda
TACAGTAAATTTTCATGGAAAATGGCCTTGATTTTGCCATTTTTTTGGACGAATGGAGAGGCTCCACTCATCTTCAGTATTTTTGAAACTCATGGCTCCAACAACTGCATTTATCGCCAATGGCAAGCCTTTGCAATTCGAAGAAATTTCTCTGATTCTATCCCTCATAATATCAGCCTCAGGTACAAGTTTATTTTCAAAAGCTCATTTTCTAAATAACTCTCAGCCTTCGTCTCAGGAAAAACTATCATTTACCCCTTTGTAAAATGTTTTTATAGTTATTGCTAGGAACATGGCGCATGATCTCAGACTTTTGGTATTGTGTAGGTGGTCTATGATCTAAGTGGGAACTTGGAATTGCGAGTTGATATGGAGGTTGTACCAAGAAATAAACCAACAGCAATGAGCTTGGCTCAGCAAACATATTGGAATTTAGTAGGCCACAATAGTGGAGATATACTTAACCATTCTGTTCAAATGTGGGGCTCCCACGAAACCTCTATGGATGAGAACTTGATTTAGATAGGGGAGATTCTTCTCGTTGAAGGAACTGCATTTGAAATCATCAAGAGAATGAATAATCTTCAGAGCATTAGTATCTATGCTTGGTCACAACTTGTTAATTGCAGAGATACTTTCCATTTTTATGTAACCTATTTAATATATGTTCAAACTTTACATCTCAATGATGTTGTATTGCATCTTATGGAACATATCTATCAATTTTTCTTGCATTATTGCTTGTTTTAATACAGGTAGGAAAATAGGTTTTGATAAAGTTGTCTGGAAAGTGGAAAAGCAGAAGGATGGAGAGAATCCAATCTTTTACTTCAGTAGATGCAGAGGATTTGATCTATTATATGGATGGTACTTCCTCTATTGCATGTTTTCTTTCCCCCAATAAACCACCACACAATAGGCTAGAAATTTCATGTCCTACCCTGCTTTCCACAACAAATTTATATGTAGGCCAATAATTTTCAGTGCCCTTCTTGTCTATGGATGGAAAAAACTACAGGAAAATGCCCATGCGTCTATCAATTTTCAGTAATGCCACAAACAAAATATTGATTAGTCTTTTTCTTCTCTGGGATGGAAGCTAGCCACACATACCGATGCAAATGGTTTGGTTTTAGTAACCATCAAGCCTTTATAGGCATTTTTCTTATTGTTTTTTGTCCTCATTGAATAATAAACCTGATGGACTCACACGCAGAGTTTTTCAATTTTCTGATGCTAATTTGTTTCTTGAAATTCAAATGTGTTGTTTTTTGTGACTGAAACTAGCAAATTTATACTACTTTTTAAAAAGAAGGTAATCAATTTTTTTAAATATAATATATTGTGGACCGTCTGCAACAAAACTAGCATTTCGTTTTCTTTATAAAAGTTGACGATTCTTCCAGTGCCTTCAAAATTCTGATAAAAATTACAGTAAATTTTCGTGGAAAATGGCCTCGATTTTGCCATTTTTTTGGACGAATGGAGAGGCTCCACTCATCTTCAGTCTTTTTGAAACTCATGGCTCCAACAACTGCATTTATCGCCAATGGCAAGCCTTTGCAATTCGAAGAAATTTCTCTGATTCTATCCTTCATAATATCAACCTCAGGTACAATTTTATTTTCAAAAGCTCATTTTCTAAATAACTCTCAGCCTTCGTCTAAGGAAAAACTATCATTTACCCCTTTGTAAAATGTTTTTATAGTTATTTCTAGGAACATGGCGCATGATCTCACACTTTTGGTATTGTGTAGGTGGTCTATGATCTAAGTGGGAACTTGGAATTGCGAGTTGATATGGAGGTTGTACCAAGAAATAAACCAACAACAATGAGCTTGGCTCAACAAACATATTGGAATTTAGTAGGCCACAACAATGGAGATATACTTAACCATTATGTTTAAATGTGGGGCTCCCACAAAACCCCTGTGGATGAGAACTTGATTCAGATAGGGGAGATTCTTCTCGTTGAAGGAACTGCATTTGAAATCGTCAAGAGAATGAATAATCTTTAGAGCATTAGTATCTATGCTTGGTCACAACTTGTTAATTGCAGAGATACTTTCCATTTTTATGTAACCTATTTAATATCTGTTCAAACTTTACATCTCAATGATGTTGTATTGCATCTTACGGAACATATCTGTCAAATTTTCTTGCATTATTGCTTGTTTTAATACAGGTAGGAAAATAGGTTTTGATAAAGTTGTCTCGAAAGTGGAAAAGCAGAAGGATGGAGAGAATCCAATCTTTTACTTCAGTAGATGCAGAGGATTTGATCTATTATATGGATGGTACTTCCTCTCTTGCATGTTTGCTTTCCCCCAATAAACCACCACACAACAGGCTAGAAATTTGATGTCCTACCCTGCTTTCCACAACAAATGTATATGTAGGCCAATAATTTGCAGTGCCCTTCCTGTCTACGGATGGAAAAAACTACAGAAAAATGCCCGTGCATCTATCAATTTTCAGTAATGGCACAAACAAAATATTGATTAGTCTTTTTCTACTCTGGGATGGAAGCTAGCCACACATACTGATGCAAATGGTTTGGTTTTAGTAACTATCAAGCCTTTATAGGCATTTTGCTTATTGTTTGTTGTCTTCATTGAATAATAAACTTGATGGACTCACATGAAGAGTTTTTCAATTTTCTGATGCTAATTTGTTTCTTGAAATTCAAATGTGTTGTTTTTTGTGACTGAAACTAGCAAATTTATACTACTTTTTAAAAAGAAGGTAGTCAATTTTTTTAAATATAATATATTGTGGTCCGTTTGCAACAAAACTAGCATTTCGTTTTCTTTATAAAAGTTGATGATTCTTCTAGTGCCTCCAAAATTCCGATAAAAATTACACCAAATTTTCATGGAAAATGGCCTCGATTTTGCCAATTTTTTGGACGAATGAAGAGGCTCCACTCATCTTCAGTCTTTTTGAAACTCATGGCTCCAACAACTGCATTTATCGCCAATGGCAAGCCTTTGCAATTCGAAGAAATTTCTCTAATTCTATCCTTCATAATATCAGCCTCAGGTATAATTTTATTTTCAAAAGCTCATTTTCTAAATAACTCTCAGCCTTCGTCTGAGGAAAAACTGTCATTTACCCCTTTGTAAAATGTTTTTATAGTTATTGCTAGGAACATGGTGCATGATCTCAGACTTTTGGTATTGTGTAGGTGGTCTATGATCTAAGTGGGAACTTGGAATTGCGAGTTGATATGGAGGTTGTACCAAGAAATAAACCAACACCAATGAGCTTGGCTCAACAAACATATTGGAATTTAGTAGGCCACAACGGTGGAGATATACTTGACCATTCTGTTCAAATGTGGGGCTCCTACGAAACCCCTGTGGATGAGAACTTGATTCAGATAGGGGAGATTCTTCTCGTTGAAGGAACTGCATTTGAAATCGTCAAGAGAATGAATAATCTTCAGAGCATTAGTATCTATGCTTGGTCACAACTTGTTAATTGCAGAGATACTTTCCATTTTTATGTAACCTATTTAATATATGTTCAAACTTTACATCTCAATGATGTTGTATTGCATCTTACGGAACGTATCTGTCAAATTTTCTTGCATTATTGCTTGTTTTAATATAGGTGGGAAAATAGGTTTTGATAAAGTTGTCTGGAAAGTGGAAAAGCAAAAGGATGGAGAGAATCCAATCTTTTACTTCAGTAGATGCAGAGGATTTGATCTATTATATGGATGGTACTTCCTCTGTTGCATGTTTTCTTTCCCCCAATAACCCACCACACAACAGGCTAGAAATTTGATGTCCTACCCTGCTTTCCGCAACAAATGTATATGTAGGCCAATAATTTGCAGTGCCCTTCTTGTCTACGGATGGAAAAAACTACAGGAAAATGCCCATGCGTCTATCAATTTTCAGTAATGCCACAAACAAGATATTGATTAGTCTTTTTCTTCTCTGGGATGGAAGCTAGCCACACATACCGATGCAAATGGTTTGGTTTTAGTAACCATCAAGCCTTTATAGGCATTTTGCTTATTGTTTGTTGTCTTCATTGAATAATAAACCTGATGGACTCACACACAGAGTTTTTCAATTTTCTGATGCTAATTTTTTTCTTGAAATTCAAATGTGTTGTTTTTTGTGACTGAAACTAGCAAATTTATACTACTTTTTAAAAAAGGTAGTCAACTTTTTAAAATATAATATATTGTGGTCTGTCTGCAACAAAAATAGCATTTCGTTTTCTTTATAAAAGTTGATGATTCTTCCAGTGCCTCCAAAATTTCTGATAAAAATTACAGTAAATTTTCATGGAAAATGGCCTTGATTTTGCCATTTTTTTGGACGAATGGAGAGGCTCCACTCATCTTTAGTCTTTTTGAAACTCATGGCTCCAACAACTGCATTTATTGCCAATGGCAAGCCTTTGCAATTCGAAGAAATTTCTCTGATTCTATCCTTCATAATATCAGTCTCAGGTACAATTTTATTTTCAAAAGCTCATTTTCTAAATAACTCTCAGCCTTCATCTGAGGAAAAACTATCATTTACCCCTTTGAAAAATGTTTTTATAGTTATTGCTAGGAACATGGCGCATGATCTCAGACTTTTGGTATTGTGTAGGTGGTCTATGATCTAAGTGGGAACTTGGAATTGCAAGTTGATATGGAGGTTGTACCAAGAAATAAACCAACATCAATGAGCTTGGCTCAGCAAACATATTGGAAATTAGTAGGCCACAACAGTGGAGATATACTTAACCATTCTGTTCAAATGTGGGGCTCCCATGAAACCCCTGTGGATGAGAACTTGATTCAGATAGGGGAGATTCTTCTCGTTGAAGGAACTGCATTTGAAATCGTCAAGAGAATGAATAATCTTCAGAGCATTAGTATCTATGCTTGGTCACAACTCGTTAATTGCAGAGATACTTTCCATTTTTATGTAACCTATTTAATATATGTTCAAACTTTACATCTCAATGATGTTGTATTGCATCTTACGGAACATATTTGTCAAATTTTCTTGTATTATTGCTTGTTTTAATACAGGTGGAAAAATAGGTTTGATAAAGTTGTCTAGAAAGTGGAAAAGCAGAAGGATGGAGAGAATCCAATATTTTACTTCAATAGATGCAGAGGATTTGATCTATTATATGGATGGTACTTCCTCTGTTGCATGTTTGCTTTCCCCCAATAAACCACCACACAACAGGCTAGAAATTTGATGTCCTACCCTGCTTTCCACAACAAATGTATATGTAGGCCAATAATTTGCAGTGCCCTTCCTATCTACGAATTGAGAAAACTACAGGAAAATGCCCATGCGTCTATCAATTTTCAGTAATAGCAGAAACAAAATATTGATTAGTCTTTTTCTTCTCTGGGATGGAAACTAGCCACACATACCAATGCAAATGGTTTGGTTTTAGTAACCATCAAGCCTTTATAGGAATTTTGTTTATTGTTTGTTGTCTTCATTGAATAATAAACCTGATGGACTCACACGCAAAGTTTTTCAATTTTCTGATGCTAATTTGTTTCTTGAAATTCAAATGTGTTGTTTTTTGTGACTAAAACTAGCAAATTTATGCTACTTTTTAAAAAGAAAGTAGTCAATTTTTTTAAATATAATATATTGTGGTCCATCTGCAACAAAACAAGCATTTCGTTTTCTTTATAAAAGTTGATGATTCTTCCAGTGCCTCCAAATTTCTGATAAAAATTATAGTAAATTTTCATGGAAAATGGCCTCGATTTTGCCATTTTTTTGGACGACTGGAGAGGCTCCACTCATCTTCAGTCTTTTTGAAACTCATGGCTCCAACAACTACATTTATCGCCAATGGCAAGCCCTTGCAATTCGAAGAAATTTCTCTGATTCTATCCTTCATAATATCAGCGTTAGGTACAATTCTATTTTCAAAAGCTCATTTTCTAAATAACTCTCAGCCTTCGTCTGAGGAAAAACTGTCATTTAATCCTTTGTAAAATGTTTTTATAGTTATTGCTAGGAACATGGCGCATGATCTCAGACTTTTGGTATTGTGTAGGTGGTCTATGATCTAAGTGGGAACTTGGAATTGCGAGTTGATATGGAGGTTGTACCAAGAAATAAACCAACAACAATGAGCTTGGCTCAGCAAACATATTGGAATTTAGTAGGTCACAACAGTGGAGATATACTTAACCATTCTGTTCAAATGTGGGGCTCCCATGAAACCCCTGTGGATGAGAATTTGATTCAGATAGGGGAGATTCTTCTCGTTGAAGGAACTGCATTTGAAATCGTCAAGAGAATGAATAATCTTCAGAGCAATAGTATCTATGCTTGGTCACAACTTGTTAATTGCAGAGATACTTTCCATTTTTATGTAACCTATTTAATATATGTTCAAACTTTACATCTCAATGATGTTGTATTGCATCTTACGGAACGTATCTGTCAAATTTTCTTGCATTATTGCTTGTTTTAATACAGGTGGGAAAATAGGTTTTGATAAAGTTGTCTAGAAAGTGGAAAAGCAGAAGGATGGAAAGTGGAAAAGCATAAGGATGGAGAGAATCCAATGGTATTTATGTTTTCAGTCAAAACAACAAAGGAATTGCAAAGCTATGGTCATTTTTCTTTGCTTCTGAAAGAAGCATTGTTCTATTTTTCCAATAAATGAGTATCTTGTCAATCATACCCTAGTTCATTGGTGAGTTCATCAGGGTTTCCATATTTTCCATGGTTTGTTCCATGTCCCCACCTAAATTGTATGAGGCCATGTATGCCTGCAAGTCCCAAGGGATTTTGAAGAAATGGTTACCCCACATGCCTAGTTACTGCACAATGCACTAGGGATTAAAGTGGGCACATTGTGATTTATTTTTGCTGGCTTAGGTTTCCAGTTCTTTGGATAACGAAGATGAAAATATAGATTTTGTTAAGTAAGGGAAATCAAATCATTATTCCTAGTCCTATTTGTAAGCGAAATCATCAAGAGAATGGCTAATCTTCAGAGCATTAGTAGTTATGCTTGGCCACAACTTGTTAATAGCAGAGATACTTTCTATTTTTATGTAACCTATTTAATATATGTTCAAGATTTACATTTTAATGATGTTGCATTGTATCTTATGGAACATATATGTTAATTTTATCTTGCTATATTTGCAACCTACACTCTAAGTGGGAACTTGGAATTGCGACTCTAAAGCCATCAACCTAGTGGCCTCCAAATCAACTCTATATCACACTGAATTTTGATGGGCATAAAAATACTCAAGAAGTTTGGGAATATACAGAATTGCGCAAAATGATTAACTAAATGCAAGATCACCCAAAATGGAATAAGCTTTCTCAGTTTTTTCCTTTTAATTCAAATGAAACAGAAAACTAATAGTTCTCTGGTTGGTTTTGCACTATGCCAGGAGGCAATAGAAAGGAACTTGAAAACAAGCCTAGTTTAACTGAAAGGCGAGAGGTTTTATTTGCTCGTTGTATCATACTAACCACAAAGGCCGTGCAATTCAAAAAATTCATTAACGACCTTCCACCAAGTAGGATAGACGTCTCTCTTTGTTATTGTTTGTTGCTTCTTGTTATATTCATAATCTACCCTTCATGTAATTGTTTGCTGCTTCTTGTTATGTTCATAATTCATTCCTGGTTTTCTTCATATTCATACCCTCTTCTAGTATATTTTAATTTCATATGCTATGTTTCTCTGATCTCATTTGGTGGAAATTGAGACGACTTGAACTTCCCCATTTGGGTTTCACTGAGATTGGTGATATATCTGAAGAGAGCCAATCTTTCATATCTTCCATTCTCGTAGCAAGGGGCCTCTGTAAAACTGATTGGGGATCAACGAACAGAGCGGGATGTTTCCAATTGTGCTGGTAAATTGTCTTCTGAGCAAATTCATCTGTCTAAACTTGATGGAAATATCGCTTCTCTAGGTACTCAGTGTTCAGTTTACAGTACAGTCTCCCATGCAACATTTATTGCAAGTGCCTAGGCGGGTAGATTCACGTGTTGGCTCTAGAAAAGTTCAGTTTATTAATGTGGACTAACTTCTTTTGTTGCAATTTCGATGTAATTTAGGAACAAATGACCGAAAGAGGAATAGCCCCGAGGATCAACCAACAGAGCAAGATGTTTCCACTTCTGGTGGTAAATTCTCTTCTATACGGATTCATGTGCCCAATGGAGTGTCCCAAATGGATTATACAGAGAATCATGGCGGTGTAAGGGCTCCTTTATCAAGGTTATCTTCAGGCCACACTTATTACACACTGGAATCTCTGCAAGAATTTACAACTCTTTCCCCTTACCATTCTCATCAACGTCGTTGCCTTCCTCGAGGTTTGCTCTCCGCCAATCTGTCCTCATTCACATGGGAGGCAGGGCAATGCCGCCTACCCTTTCTCCTCGATTGGTACCAATTACCTCAGAGACACGATGATTAGAGATCCCTACAGACAACCCATTACTGACAGAGAAACCACTTTGAATATTATGAATTATGGGGTAGAGCCTATTGGATATTCCATTGGCCATTTGCAGAGCTTGAACCGGTCTGTTAATCCAACTCAGCAATATCAACAGCAGGAATTTGTTAATCAAACTTCACCTGCACCTCAGATCTATCAACATTAGTCACGCCAACAAGAGATCTATTTTTTTTTCAAATTTCCGTTCCAGATTGTGCAATGTATCCATCCTTTTTCATTCACTTCTTAGCCTCTCAACTTTGAACTTTGTTTTCTGATTCAGTAGTGTATCCATTCTTTTTCTACGTTTTCTTATTGTGCCAGAAAAGTTGTTTACTGTTTTAGTAATTTGTCCATTATTTTTGTTTACTAATTGAGAAATGTTTGATATTGTGGGAGCCTTTATCACTGTTGAGGGCAATACCACATTCACTAGGCATTAAAACAACCTCTCTGCTGTCTTTCTGAGGCTGGGAAAATGCAGAGAGGTTGATCTTCATATTGGACATTATAGACCATACTATTTTTATTACTAACATTGGGTTTCCGTCCAAGGAAATCATCTTATCTCGATTACTTTAGTACAATAATTTAGCACTTTTATGTTAAAATGAAATTAGGTGTCAAGGAATGAATCACTTTAGTATAAAAATTTAACACTTTTATATCAGAATGAAATTAGATATTGAAGCAAAATTTTTATAGTAAGCCAATTACAAGATTTAAATCTCTGATATCATAAGAAAAGCCATCAACAAACATATCATTTGTCCCACTTTTCTATGAAAAAAATTAAGGCACAGTATATATTGAGCAGAGGAAGATAAATTCTTGTTTATGATTACTTGATCAACTTTTTTCTTGAGTATGATTAGTTGATTAGATAAATTCTTGTTTATGATTAGGCACAACCTCGATCCAGTGAATTAATAGGAGCTTCTGTAAAGGTAAGTACAAAAAAAATTTCAGTTAGACTAAAATGGGCGTGTTCAAAGATGGGCTGGGAAGCATATATATGATGATCCAGTTGTTAGTGGTAAAGTTTGTTATTTCATTACTGTGGTTATCTGCTATTGCCGTAATACAGCTCGAACTAAGTGACACTGTGATAGGATCAGTTAATTTAAGTGATGTGGGATTGGCTTGTTTAGGCAATCTGGCACTCTTTATTACAAGCTTGTTAAGAGGAAGACTTTATTTGGAAATGGGTACCAGGGATCTCATGGCCACCCTCACAGGTCCCAAAATCAAAGACATAGATAAGTTTGGACTGACCAACACACATGAATTTAGTGAAGCTTTTGTTGTAATGTTGTCAATGGATACATCAATTCTTCCATCCAACAATTCATCAAATATATATGCAATTCCCATGATGTGGCCTCCATACTGCTCCACTGTGCTCCTTTAAAAGATGCATTAACATCTCCTTCAATCCAAATTCCATCTGAATGTGCAGGTGCCATTCAAGAGATTTGTTCACATAACATCCCTGGATGCAATTGTAATTGCATTGTATTCAGGACAGTCAGAGATATCACAATAGTACTTCGTAAGAGGATGCCTGGAACACTACAACAAGTGTCATATACCCTGTGCATACTGCCATCTCTGCAATGCATAAGAAGTGGCTGCCATTTGTTCAATCATGTGGGGGACATTTCCACTGTGGAATTCCCTTCAGTCTGTGAAATGCTTGATTTTGAATTTAAGCCACCCATCCAAGAAATCCCTATTTGTATCTGCATTCCACTGCATACTGCAATCACTGAT
Organism: Pinus taeda; assembly: GCA_000404065.3. Lineage (NCBI taxonomy): Eukaryota > Viridiplantae > Streptophyta > Pinopsida > Pinales > Pinaceae > Pinus > Pinus taeda. The sequence goes on from APFE030359567.1 coordinate 253,721, forward strand.
GACTGGACAAACCTACAGATAAGATCTTTCAAGTCTAAAGATCAGGAAGACAGAGGAGCCATAATCATGGCATCTGATGCCCTGGAAAACTACCTGGATCAGAGGAGAGGAGGTAGACTGGAAGAAGTATTCTATATAACTACATCCTTAATAGTGCCAAGGTTTGCAGAAGTATTAATCAACCTTGTACTGACCAGGTTGCTTCAAAGTAGATGGCTTTTGTAGTGCCCTGTTAGCGAGAAGGGCAATAAGCCATGCACTAAGCCATTACATCGTGGACAGTAAAGGAAATGGGTTCTGTGCCAATGGGTTTCTAACCAGTGCTATGGTCAAGAGTACTGTCGATAATACCAGTGTTTGCCAAGTGCTGAGGTTTAGAGGTAGTACTCTTCTGAACCTCAGAACCTTATCGTCTATACTGGGCTGTATCAACATGATTTTCTCTATTACTTGGATTGTGCTTGCTGCATTAGAATGCGGTGTTGGAAAATTGTATAAAATAAACTCCATTCCACCCTCTAAGCCAAAAGTTGTTGCGATAATAACAGTCATCTGTATTGGCATGGGTATGGACTGTTCAGAAATGTTTTCCAAGAAAATTAGTGGGAGGAAAAAGCTTCTGCTTAGGGTAGTGATAGTTTTAGAGATCGGTTGCATTGTAACAACCAGTGCAATTTTAGGAGCTTTGGGTACAAAGGGCTTTGGAACATGGCACTATAGTGCTCTGCAAGCCCTAGTTTGGGTGAAATGGGGAATTGGGTGTTATCTACTAGGAGAGTATTCACTCGAATATGTTCACAGACCTTCTAGGTCAACCATGATGTGTAGTGGAGTTGAAAGTCTTGCATACTCTTCGGCCAGGTGGATTGACAATGGAATTCTGGTGTATTCTTCTACATTCTTGTTCAATGCTCTCTTTTCTGCACTTCGGGGCATGCGGGCATAATATCCATGGAAGGACGAACTATGAAGCCTGTGAGATCATTGTGTTGTACTTTTCTTCCCTGCAATTCAGGGCATGTAGACGATGAAATTTGTCAGATCATTTCTACCAGGTAGAAAGTTTCTTTTTCTTAATTTAGTAGGGTCGATCTTTTTGTTGTATCTTCTGCATTCTTATGCAATGCTGCCTTAGCTGTAGCATGGGGCATATGGGAGTAATGTACATGGAAGAATAGATGATGAAGTTCGTCTGATTCTTCCTACTTTGTAACAAGCGTTTTTATTTTCTATTTTTAATATATGTAAATTTAAGGATAGATGATGAAGTTTGTCTGATTCTTCCTATTCTGTAACAAGCTTCTTTTTGTGTATACAAATTTAATATTGTTAGATCTTTTTGCTATGCTCTTCTGCATTCTTGATGATGTCTTAGCTGTAGCTTGGATATGTGAAAGTAATGTCCATAGATGGATACATGATGAAGTTTGTCTGCTTTTTCCTTCTCTGTAATATGCCCTTTTCTTAATGTGTATAAATATTATGTTGTCAGATCTTTTGATGTAATCCTCTGCATTATTGTGGAATGTTTTCTTAAGCAGTAGTTTGGGGCATGTGAGAGTAATGTCCATGGAAGGATAGATGATAAAATTTGTTTGACTTTTTCTACTTTATAACATGCTTTCTTTTTAATGTATGTCATGTTTTAACTCAGTACATATATTTAGTTTAATACGGGGAACCTGAACTTTTTCATACAAGATCAATTACGAGTAATTCCAATATAATGTGAATTAAAAGGTTTTGTAAACTATACTTCAACAGATGACAAAAATTTCTCTTTCAAAATTGGATAAGAGGACCATTGGATAACAGGTGGCATAGTTGACCCTGTTTAAAGGGAGGTCGATAGATTTTCAGGAATATTTACAAGAGATTCAAATTTGCAAGTAGGATATCAATAGTCAAAGAATCAATGTTCAATTTGATGGCAGAGGATTTTCAATCATGTCCGTATTCTTGGTAGCAACTTAAAATTAATTTTATTTTTAATTTACTGTTAGGATTTTATTCCTAAAACCTTGTAACAGCCTGAGGATTATGTTTTTCCTATATTCCTTCATTAGAATATATATTTGTAATGTAAGGGAGGTTGGATTTTGGTGTAAAAAACCCAAGTTTGTATACTGTAGAAGCTTGATAAAGTACTCCTTGTTATGCCTAGAAAACTGGCTATTGCTAATGGCATAAGCTAACAACTACCTTAACATTTTGACCCCGCAGTGGAGGATGCCCATTACATACCTAACAAGAAGGTTCTTTGAGAGTAAGTATAGCCATTAGTTGATTTCCTATATCTGGGCTAAAGGATATTGTTGAAATCTTATAATTTGACTGTTTTGTGATAATATTTGATGGAATTATTGTTCATATACTGGTGAATATTGATCAATATGAATGGTCTTCCTTTCACAGTGTTGGCATTATGGTTCTGGTATGATTATATGTTTCAGATGTTGTACTTGATGGCAACACCCAATGCATGGCTCTCATTTTGATGAAAATAAAGAAGTACGCAGGAGAACAGTACAGGAGGAGCGTACCCACAGGTATGCCGTGCAGGGACCGCATCCAAATACGCGGGTCACCCATTCATGGGGTGCGTACCCCAGTGCACACATTCCAAGGAAGTTAAGCGCCCAAATGTGGGGTTTTCTCATGGTATTTAGCCAACAGTATTGGGTTATCATGGTTTTGGTCCGCGGTATTGATTATTTTATTATTATTATTGAGCCCCATGATCCTTGATTTGAGGAAGAGCTAGCCTATATAAAGCAAAGGAGATCATTTGGCTTGGGCATCTTTGGTGTGATCAAATATCTTAAGATCTGATTTATTGGGTTCTCGGTTCTTAAAAGATTGATTTATAAAGGAGAAATCAGAAGCGAATTGGCGAAGGGTGATCTTTTGAGCACAAAGTCAGATCTGAGCATCTAAGGTTATTTTAGCCCTAGTCCAAGGTACGCAGACGGGCCGAAGGTTCAGTGCGTGGGTACGCAGAGGCGCCGAAGGTTTAGTGCGGGGGTACGCAGAGGCGCCGAAGGTTCTGTGCATGGGTACGCAGAAGCGGCGAAGGCCCAGTGCGTAGGTACGCAGGGCAACAGTGGTTCAAGTGCGTGCTTTCTGTAGAAGGACGCGGCGCGATTATTCTTCTGAGTGCGTACTTTCTGAGAAGTACGCGGCGCGATACTATTTTTGGGTGCGTACCTGCTAGAAAGTACGCGGCGCGATAGTGTCCTTGGGTGCGTACTATACGATGTTCAGTGAAAGGAGCAGTGCGTGGCAACGCAGTCCAGCAAGAAGGAGAACTGCGGGTATACGCAGAGAGGCAGAAGGTGAACTGCGTAGCAACGCAGGCCAGTAGAAGGAAAACCGCGTATCTGTGTTAAGATCTTCTGTTGATTGAATTTTTCTGTTGAAAAGGTGTTCTGGGTTTTGTTCTGTTATTGTTGATCTGGTTATTACAGTTGACTGTATAATTTACATGTACTTGATAATCATTTGATGTATATGGATCCAGTTTGAAAATTTATGAAAAGTGGTCCTTGAAAAGAAGTAGGGGGTTGTAGCTCCCTTTCAGGAGAGACTGGAAAACGAGAGAGAGTTGTAGCTCTCAGCAGGTTGCAGCCTGCGTACTGGTAAAGGACTGCACCAGTACAAGACCATTGTAAAAGGAGTTTCTAATTTGAAAGAAGATAGAGACATATTGCAGCAGGTGGTTTTCACCCACATTGGGTTTCCACCTTATATCTGGTGTTCTTTGATGTGACTGTCTGCTTTTCTGATTCATGCTCATTATTTATGGTATTGGTATGCAAAAATAATTCAAAGTATAAATAAGAAAGATTTGGTAAAAGAATTAGATAATACTGATTCACCCCCCCTCTCAGTATTATTGTCAACAATCCTTATTAACTAGTATAATTTTTGTATGAGTTGGGTGTGGAGCTTGATTATCTTTTTTATTCAGAGGTATCACCGCATTGGACCCCAGTTCGTAATGTGGCAGCAATGTCGCCCGTAATATTTGCACTGCAGGTAGGGTCTAGAGGGGGTGGCTACCTTGTAAAATGTTGTAATTTCATAGTCAATCTCGTTCATTCATTAGGCGAATATCTAACTGTAGAAGTTATGTTTAATTTAGGGTTTTTTGCCCTAGAAGGAAACCCCCTCGCTATATATGAGGGAATTGTATTGCGTCTATGTAGATCTATATTTTGAGTGAGAAAGAGAGAGGAGATTGTGAGAGAGTGAAGAGGGAATTACAAAAGATCTACTATAGGTTGTATCTCTTCAGTTTGCTAGATAATATAAAAGGAAGGATTGGTTTTCTCTTCATGGACGTGACTCAAATTTGGTGAACCATGTATATATGTGTCTCTCTCGTTTTATGTGTTTTCTGTATTTATATTTCTGCAATATGTTTTATGTGTTCCATTGCTCTGTAATATATAATTTTCGAACAGTATGATCAATATATTAGATGTTGTACAATAATTTATATCAGATGATTGTATGAGAGTTTGTTTTGTCAATTTCCAAATCAAGATGATTGATCTAGTTATATGTCACATTTTCACTTTTCCCATCTTCTTTCAACTAAGTGGTAAAGGGCATAGCCTAGGTTGGTACAAGAAATGTAGGGAGACTCACTTTTATTTTTGAATCAGGGGTTCAAAGCCAACTATCTTTGTTTTGCATTGGTTTCATCCATTTCTAAGTACATTTGTTTTATTCTAGATTTTTTTCTCTCGAAATTTAGATACAATAACCACCATTTTATCCTTCTTAACCATTTTAGTTGGTATTTCATTTTAGAATGATATGTTCATCTATGAGATTGATCCTCATCTCTTGATTTAATCCACAATGAAGAGCATAGCATGGGACAAAAGTAAAATGACATTTAGAAATATTATCATTTCTCCTCAAGGATTAGGGTTAAAATATTTCTTATGTACGATATTCGTATATGTTGTGGTAGGTGATTATTTAGACAATATTTTCCCTATAGCCATACCATCCATACTTGGGAGTGATTTCCACTCACAGTCTCCCAACCATGATCTCTTGTCCATAGATAGTTAGCCCAAGTACTTGTCAATCATAGTCTACCAACTTTAATCTTAACTATCCATAATTAGCATTTATGCTTATGATTGTAAAGCCTTCGTTCTTCCATATTCATCACATTGTAATGTGGAAGTTCTGGTGCTTTATTCCATATTTCATTGTCTACTTGGAACTTATTTGTTCTTTTAGCCATTTTATACTTGTATTTTGATAAGGTGATATTTTGCATGTAGAATTCAAGACATCAGACCATAATATGACATATGTACATCTATAGGAGCCTAATATTTGAGAAAATATGCCCATATTTCATGTGCAATAGAATTTGCACAAAGCAATTTGAAACAAGCATGTGAACATAACCAAACAATTCATTGTAGTTGATTAGGAGCCACCTAAAAATTGTTCTATTTATTAGTCTAGCTAATATTACATGCACATATTCATGAATTGGTAAGCTTTTATAGGGTAGTATATGCAACAATATTTTATGAAATTGGTAATATTGTACACATAAACATAAATTTTTACCTCTCAAAAAATGTTCCTTATAGGAAGATAAAGAAACAAACAAAATTTAGACAAATAACAATTAAAAAAAATTATGTTGGAGAGGATCATACTATATGTTGGCATTATGATGCATTTGTTGTACTTGATGGCAACCCACTCATAGAAGATCATCTCACTTAGTTATAACTAGATGAATCTTCAAGAAGAGATATCAGATGTGACTGAATGCCTGGGGTGTAGGACAGCTCAAAGGAATCAGTTGATAGTTCTACGTGTGACAAATTAGCTTTGCCATCAAGTCCAAAGGGGGAGATTGTTGGCATTATGAGACAAGTCTTGTCCTTGATGGAAAATCATCTTAGATGATAAATTATAGTGCAGCAAAGTTCACGCACTTTCATGAAGATAAAAGTTTATTTCATGTAGAGAAAAGTTCACGCACTTTTATGCGGAGAAAAATTTATTTCATGTGGAGAAAAGTTCACGCACTTTTATGTGGAGAAAAGTTTATTTCATGTGGGGAAAAGTTCACGCACTTTTATGCGGAGTAAATTTTATTTCATGTAGAAAAAGTTCACGCACTTTTATGTGGAGAAAAATTTTATTTCATGTGGAGAAAAGTTCACGCACTTTTATGCAGACAAAAGTTTATTTCATGTGGAGAAAAGTTCACGCACTTTTATGCGGAGAAATTTTTATTTCATGTAGAAAAAAAAGTTCACGCACTTTTATGTGGAGAAAAAGTTTATTTCATGTGGATAAAAAGTTTATTTCATGTGGAGAAAAGTTCACGCACTTTCATGGTTGGTTCATGGTATTGGTCTGACAGTTTTTTGATCCTATGGTTTTGGTTCGTGGTATTGCATCCAAAAATGTTGATCCCAAGTATTGGGTTCATGGTATTGTGTTATTATGATTTTGGACCGTGGTATTGTGAAAGGCCTAAGACTATAAAAGGGGAAGGAGATCATTTGGCAAAGCATCATCTGAATTGTTGAATATCTGATAAAGTGCCAGATCTGGAATACTGTGATTGGGTTATGGTGCAGATCTGGATCTGAGCTAAAGAGGGATCTCACTAGTTGATGGAGAACAAGATCTAAGGATAGATCGGGATCAAATGGTTTGAAATGAACTATCTCTATATATTTGATTATGCTTATTCTGGATCTGTATACTGATGCTTGTAATGATCTGATCTGGGTATAACTTAAGTTTTAAATCGCTGCAAGTCATGTTTAAATAATTATAGATCTGTACGCGGGTTGGCTTTGGTGTAAGCACGTATGTATGCAGGTTTGGTTCATTGTAGTAGCGTATACAATTTGAGCTATGATATTTGAAGTCACAGGTGGTTCTGGTTGTTGATGGCTTCTGATGACAGTTTAAAGGTGTCAATATTCTGAATATCCTATTTGGTTGATTGTGTTTAGCTTCAGTATTGATGGATGAGAACTAATATTGGATCAGGATCATATTTATGTGATCTGATGGACTAGATCTGGGTGCTAACACATATATTATCCTTGTATATGTATTGATATGGTGTTTGGGTGATTCAGAAGATTGATTGATTATGTGCTTCAATGATATTAATCGGTCCA